>CAJHQP010000558.1:0-176198 GCA_905132765.1 Moricandia arvensis | reverse complement strand
TTTTTGCTAATTAACTACACGCCATTATAATGTCTCTCCAACGACACGAAGATAATTAATTGCTTGTGTAGTTTTGGGCCAACTACTGGGCCATGCGTTGGGCTGGCTGACCTTTATAGAAAAAAAAAGTAACGTGTTAAAAATTGGTATATGGCCCATGCAGGTTTCGAACCTGCGACCTTCGCGTTATTAGCACGACGCTCTAACCAACTGAGCTAATGGGCCTCAATGCTTCCTGTAAACCGACTAAATTATTTATTTTCAAGTGACTTTCTTATTTTTTATGTGATGTTTTCTATGATCTAACTCAACCTAAAAAAAATACAAAAAATGAGAACTGACAAGAATAAGTATATGATTGGATTACATAACTTTCTATAGATAAAAGAACTGCTCTGTACATAATATCCCTTTCATAATCCCTGAAGTAATGTAAAGTAGACAAATAAAATTAAGCTGTTATGCATCAGAACTGCATATCTTTTTTGCCGTTCTAAATCATTAAGAAAGAATCTAATCAACACTGTTATCATAAATTTAAATGAAAATGTATTCACTTAAGAAATAGTATAATAACGGTTCATATAAAAGTGTGACATGTGTAGGTTAGGTATGTAAAGACAATGGACCGTTGCACTGTCTCAGTGGATCGCTCTGTAAGAAACTGCTGGACCGTTGAGAAAAAAAAAATGGCTATCCCTAAACTACCCCTCCTTCACACTTCCACCTTTCGCCAGCTAACTTGTTTCGGTTTCAGAAGAAAAAGGTTTAAGAGGATCTCATTCTTTTCTTACTCATATTTTGACAATAGTACCCTCTCCTCCTTTACTCTATTCACGGATTCACCAAACTGCCACCGTCTCTTCTCCTTCTTTATAAGAAAGAATATAGCAAGCTTGACATGATGATGATGACTCTGTCGTAGAGAGAGAGAAACAATGAGAGTGATGAAGAAGTGGAAGTCTCTTAAGAAAAAGAAACAGCAGCAAGAAGAGTCGAGAGAAGTGACGGTGAAAGAAACACAGACATGGCGGCGACTAAGGAACCTGTTTTCACCATCATCGTCGTTGAAGTGGAAACGAGTGGAGATACTGCAGACAGAGATAGTGGACGGAGTGGTTTTCAAGGTGTTGTATGTAGTTGAAGCTGTCTTTCTTGTTTCGAGACTCTGTTTCTTCTACCTCTGTTGTGGATGCCACATCTGATCTCTTCTCTCAGTTTCATACTTCTTCATCTTCCTCAAGTGTTTAGTTCTAGTCTCCATTAAGCTTAAATGTAATCAGATGTTTCCATTAGTTATAGAGAAATAAATGTGATGATTTACCAATATAATACCAGAGAATGGTGTGGATGCAACAACAACAAAAATGCTTAGAGCACCATTAATGCTACTTCCTAAGAGCATCTCCATCCGTTAAGGACCCTACGGGGTCCTTAACTTTTTTTTTTTCTTTTTTTTTTCGATTTAAAAAGATAAAAAATTAAAAAATTAAAAAACTAACCAATCGTGAGCCGCCATGTGTCAGTGGGGTCCACGAAACAGTGTAAGGACCGGTCCTTAAATAGGGATTTTTAGAACCGGTCCTTAACAAAAGTGGTGGGACCCACCACCACTTTTTGTTAAGGACCCCTCTTAAGGACCATTGATGGAGGTGCTCTAAAGTGCTTAAATAATCACCAGTTCTTGCATTATTTGTGGGTTCCACTGAGATATGGCGGCCCGCGATTGGTTCCTTTTAAAAAAAAAATTCTAAAATTCAAAAGAAACTAAAAAAAAAGGTAAAATAAGCACCCCATCTGGGGTGCTATGGTTGATGATGCTCTTAGAGCATCCCCATCAAAGGATCAAGAGGGGATCAAGAGGGGAGTTCACACGCAAATCTATGAACCCCTCTCTCCAAAAGTTCATTGCCATGAACCCCAATGAACCCGGGTTCACCACGTGTCAACATATGATTGGTCCAAAAATAATTTTTTTTATTTTATTTTTTTAAATAAACGAAAATAAAAAAAAAAATTATTTTTTTATTTGTGTGAACCCCAAGGAGGGGGTTCATCAATGTGGATGCTCTTATGGTTCATTTTCTTGATCATCCGTTTCATCAAGAATCACATATTTGCCACTTTGACTTGGAGCTTGTAGCTGCTTCTCATTTTCAGTTTTGTGCCCCTTTTGTAGTTTCTCATATCTGGGAATACATCAAAGCATATATGTATCAGTTTCAAAATATACAATATGAGATACTATTCATTTATCAACATATCAGATGTTTAGTTCGAAGAAGTTATTTAAAGTTTCTCATTCCAAAAGAAGAAAGACAAGTTACTTACTTGTACCAGTTGAACAGACTGACACCAACCATGATAATCATCAGCCACGTAAATTCGTCATGGAAGTAAAACACTGCAACCTGTACGGCACCAAGTAGAAGAACAACAATGAACGTATTTTTACACCTCATTTGATTCAGCATGCATCAAATACTCAACAGTAGCACTGATACAACATAAACTAGTTCTGTATCATCCGTCTCCCTATCATCGCCGAGTACTGACCTATAATAACATCATCAAGCCACGCGTGAAGAAGAGGTGAGAACAGGATGTATTTGTCTAGGCAAGCATCTTCTGCACATGTTTTTTTTATGAGGCAGGCTTCAACCCATTAGGTATATCATAAACTCCTTAGTCTTATTCAAACTGCAAATGATCCTTTTTCTTTTTGTAGAGGACTATACCACAGGACGCTGATACTTTTCTTTTTGCAGGGACTGTCTGGTGGTCTCCGAGATCAAATGTTACAGTATATGAACATAACTATGTTGTGGCAGTAGATCTACCAGGGGGGCAGTATCAATGATATAACAGTATAGGTCGACAAAATAAAAGTAATACGCATCTTCTCAGTTCTTACATGTTTTCAATATGTTCTCATTACTCACACACTTCTATGAATGCATTTTGTAACAAAGATACTTACCCTGCTTCTGCAGTTTGACTGTGACTGGTAGACGCACAGCTATATATCAAAAGGTTGATGCAAGCACCAAAGGTTCAATCTATGGATATCACTAGCAAGATATACTACAAGGACCATTCAAAGTTTCCTAGCCACTCCCCAGCAATGTTAACAAGGATAACGTTTCTACTGAATTTTATGTAAGTAGAAACTATAATTCTCTTCACTAGCTTATATATACTCTATCTAGAATTTGACTAACACCTAATATTGTACAGAACGGTACACAATGTTGGCATAATATATATGTTTGTGTGAAAGCAGAAAGTAAAGCAATAAACTGATGAAAGATATGTAGAATTATTCGGTTTTATTTATCACAGGGCATGCTCAGATTGATAGAGTAAGCCATGTAAACAATCCATGAATATAACCAAACAGCTAGAGAAAAACCAAACAAATAAAATCAAAGAAGAAAAATCCAGTTCCATCTAATCCTAAAGCTGAAAAATCTCAACCTAACATTATTATTGTAGTAGTAAATCCGGAAGCTGTCCAATGTAATCAGCAGCATATGGTGTCTGATACGGGTATGCGAATGTGCTTGATGGTACATGATTAAGCTGATTGACATACATACCATTATCATAAGACATCCATGGAACAGCTAGATGATTCCAGAGGAGAACCTGATTCTGATCATAGCTTGGGATGTAACCATTATGGAAGATCATATCCGAAGAAGGATATGAAACTAGGTTCTGCTGGCACATCATGGGCATAGAGGCTGAAGAAGGCAGCATGGTAGTGGTGTTGGTGGTGGCAGTAACCATCATTCTTTTGCCAATTCCATAGAGCATCCCTTTAGCAAACCTAGAGTCTTCAAACACTTGTTTGAGCTTGATGAAGACAAGTGCAGTCATTAAGCTGTCTGAACCAGCATGATGTGCTCTTCCCACACGTGGGATATTGAGTAGCTGAGCTAGTTTAGATAAACCAAGGTGTTCACCTAGCCCGTCGCAGTATCCAGCCATCACCTTCAAGTCGTAAACTTCACCGAATACTCTCACAACCTCTAATGCAAATTCTCCTCGAGTGTCGGGTAGTTTTCCCTGGTTGAGAATGCACAGGAAGTACGCGAAATCATAGGCTCCTTGAAAAGTAACAAACTCAAAGTGATCCTGAGAGTAGAGTGCAGACAAAAGCTTCGGGAAAAATCCGTATTTGAACATATCCACTCCTTCGTTTCTGATCTTGTTCAAGTCCACGCCGTGTTTCTTCAAAAAGTTAATCGAATTCTCGTTGCGTGTGTCCGAAGGGTCGCCAAAGTTGGAGAAATTAATCTCCCATACGCCACCAATCTCTCCATTCACGTTGAACAAAGTGAAGCCGCACTGGATCAGTTTAGACGATTCAACGTTAGCTTTCATAGCCATGTAACAGTCATCGTCCGATGTGTTTAAGAATGTCTTGTAAATAATCCCAGGGTACTCTGTATCAAAAGCTATCTTTGGATATAGCTTAAGACATTCCTTAAAACGAGCCATCTCTTCATCGACGTTCTTCGCCCATACTGACCTCGTCCTCGGTACTGACCAAGAGTGGTGATGATTCTTGTTCATCGGTTCTGTAGGGAAAAAACGTTAGGGCTATTTGTTTAAGAGGAAGAGGCATGAATACGATAAGTCTGTTTTGATTGTAACCATTAGGGTTCTTGTTTTATAAGGCCTTTATTTTTTCCTTTTTTTTTCTTTTTAATTAATAAAATTCGTATACCTGAGTTTCCTTATTTATCGGGTATTTTAGCTAATTAAATTAATTAAGATGTTTATCATAGCTTGCTCCCCAATTAATTAAAAAAAAAAAGCATTGAGTGAGTTGTGATCTCGTATCTGAGCTGTTCAAATCCGCTCCAACTTTGGATATTCTCTTTGTTTTTTTTTAAATAATGATAAGTTAGATTTTAGAAATTATCCTTTCTTCATTAAACTAGATTTTAGAAAATTAGCTTTTAATTTTTATTTTCTTTGAAAAAAAAACTTTTACATACAAAAAGGCAATTTTGAGATTTAAGTAAAAGACTAAAGCCAATTTTAAGTGTCAATTTTTATGTGAAGGAATCTGTTAAAATTGATAGTTTGAAATATCGAATCTTTCTTTGTTGTATACTTTAAGTGTCTTTTACTCTTTTGTGCAAATTTAAGTTTGCATGTGGCTTTCATTGTGCTACTAAAAAATCTCCTTTTTGTTATTAGGTAGTATTAAACTTGAAAAAAAAAATACCATGTTATGATTCTCGAGTTACATTTCTTAAATTATAGATGATAAATTACATTATATGCTAAATACAATTAGATAGAATCAAAAAGAAACTATCAAATGTAATAAAAAGAACCGAGAAAAAAAAAAACATCAGAGGTTTAATGAACTAGCCGCAAGGCTAGTTAGAGGAAAACACGTAAGATGTTTACATGGACATATGTGGTACACTCCGTGGCCAATCTTTGTTCATTTGCCTCGCTAATTGTCACATGTTGAGTTATATTGTTACCAAAGACTAGCATGTTATTGTTCGATCTGTTCTTCGTTTGGTTTTGTTCACCCCTTGGCTTGTATCTAATAAATTGTTATAGTGCAGATGGTTTCATCGTCCTGTCTTTGTCAGGAGAGGATTATATGTCCATGTAACCAAACAAAGGTCTAAAGAGATTGGTCTATCCTCAACTTTTTCTTCAATTGATAGGACATCTAGAGTTGACACTTGCGAAGGCTTCTATAGATGTGAACAAACATGAAGCAAGAATTTTTTGGTGGACTCGGCGGTCGAGCCGCTGAAGAAGTCATCTTTGATGAGACTGAGGTTACTACTGGAGCAGTTGGTGACTTGCAACAGATCACCAGTTTAGCTAAGCAGGTATCTACTACAGTCCTAGCTTCACCTTTTGTTCAGTTAGCAAAAAACTCTTTCTATACTTGCAGATGGTGACAACATTTGGGATGTCTGAACTAGGACCATGGTCGTTGATGGACTCATGATGTGATTATGAGGATGATGGCAAGAAACTCAATGTCTGAGAAGCTTGCAAATGACATTAATTCAGCGGTGAAGACACTATCAGACAAAGCAGCTTTGGGACACATAAGGAATAACCTTTAAGCCATGGATAAGATTGTTGAAGTACTTTTGGAGAAAGAGACAATGCCAGACCATGGGCTCCGAGCTATCCTATCTGAATTTTCAGAAACTCCACCTGAAAACCATGTTACTTCCTCAACGCCAACTTCAACATCAAAACCAACACCAGAACCAGCTTCAGTGTGAGTAAAGAGACCTTGATCCTCTGTATATATCTTGAGATACTTACCATACTGTCTAAAAAGTAAATCTTAAGTTGCCTAGTTGGAGTAAAGAGAAGACATGTTAAAAACTCAACCATAGTGGCTAAACTAAAGGTCTTCACTAGTTGTCTCAGATTCAGCAGTAGTCACATAGACTGGTACTTACAGATGTGAACACATTACTTAAAAGGAACCATAATAATGCACCAAGATCATATACACACCACTACAATGCAACAATCACAAACATGAATCAAACCCTAGACTTGGGACCTAATGCTTTCAGACACCATTCCCACCAACAGCTTCATCATTCTCCCCTTTCTTCACCCACACCATAGTCTTTGTTGCCTTAACAACACGTGTAGAAGACCAATCATGTTTCTTGTTTCTGTAATAACCTGGTCCATTGTTCAATCTCACAGACCCCTTGACCTCTCTATCTCCTCCTCCCTCTTCAACTCGTTGCTGAAACTGAGTTTCTACACCGTTCGCGTTACCAGCAACAGCATTGTCTCTCTTTTGGACTATCTTCTCTCCCTGAGACTCCTCCTTCACCGGATTGTTCGATCCACACTTAACAACCTCCTCCACAGACACACATTGATTCTTCCACAGACACACATTGATTCTTCTTATTCACCTTCTTCTTATACCCTTTCTTCTTCTTCCTAGAACCTCCTCCCTCTTCGTCCTTCTTGCTCACAACTCTCTCTTTCTCCTCGAGCTTCACCCTTGGTTCCTCTAAGCCCTCCTCTCTCCTTCCTTGTCCGTTAACCTTCTCCTTCACGCCTCTCTCTACAATCTCTCTTTCCTTCTGTTTCCGCTCTTTCTCCTTCATCCATCGCTCCTGAAGCTGAAGAATGGACACGTAGTTGTCCGGAATCGAAGCCACACTCTTCGTCTTCCCATTACTTTTCGTCTCCTCCTTTGGATCTTTCTTTTCCTTTGCAAGCTCCATCACTCATTAAAGACAATCAAACAACGAAAAGAGTTAAAAGACTGGAAAAGCAATCGGACAGTAAAACGACAAGTTACGAAAGCCCAATGGGCTCTTTAAGAGAAAACTACAAGAGCCCACAAGAGAGGGACATGCATATGTAATCAACTTTATCCAATTTATAATCTACTAACTTATCATTTGTTTAACACTAATACCAAAAATTGTTTATTTAATTCAAGATTGATAACTCTTCGCTATATTTTTAAATTTGCAAAAAAAAAAAAAAAATTGCAACTTTACCTAAACTTGTATCAAATATTTGTGATAAATTATGTATCTAGAATATCTGATAAATTTCTAATACAACTGATGAAAAAAACTTATAGGTTCACAAAATAAATGATATTATGAGAGGAAATTGAACAATAATTTTAAACATCAAGGTAGGTAAGCAATTTAAATTAAGTATGTGCAGTTAGTGGGATATTAAAAGAACAAATCTTTAAAATAGACTTTTTAAAATTATTATCACAAAAATAGATTTCATGAAAAAATAACTAAAATATTTTTTTATTTTAAATTTTAATATGTTTTTTTAATTTTAAACTTCATTTCCAAAATTTTATCTCATAATTCTAAATTCTAAATTCTAAATATAAACTAATTAACTTAAAGAGTATAAATATATATTTAATTTTTTAATAAAATCTATTTTAGTTATTTTTTCTATTTTGGTAACAAAAAAAATTGAGTTATGTTAAGAGTATTTATGATATTAAAAAGTCAACGATAAGTAGAATCATAAAGCAGTAGTCATTTCTTAATCATCAAAAAAAAATCTTATTAAAATGCCATCTTTCAAAAAGAAAAATCTTATTAAAATTCAAAAAATACTCTGAGCCCCGACAAAAGCTTTTCATCGTCATTATCTGAATCATTATCATCAGAAACAAAACAGTAAAGCCAAAAAAATCATTCGAATCTTCTCTCTCTCTTCTCATGGCTGGTAGCTACAAAGTCGACGAAGAGTACGATTACCTCTTCAAGCTCGTCTTGATCGGAGACTCCGGCGTCGGCAAATCGAATCTACTCTCGAGATTCACGAAGAACGAGTTCAACCTCGAATCAAAGTCTACTATTGGCGTTGAGTTCGCTACAAAGACACTCAAAGTTGAAAACAAAGTCGTCAAAGCTCAGATCTGGGATACTGCTGGTCAAGAGAGGTACGATCACGTCTCGCTCCTTTGCTTTCTCCTCCATAGTAGTTGATTTGAAATCATAAAGTTGGTTTAGTGTTCGATTGCTGAGACGAAACCAATATTACATGTTGTGTTTTCGGTTCTGAGAGATTAGTGTTTCGGCCTGAACCATCTCCAAGTAATTTAAGAAAAGGAAAAGATAGTATAGTCTAGGCTGTGTAAGTTATTACATGTCTTGTTGTGTTGTGTCTTTGTTAACATGTTTGAATCGCTTACACGTAATTTTTTTTGTAACTCCTAGTGGATTGTACATATCAAGGTAGATAATCAAGATAAGAGTTTATTTCTATGTAATTTTTTTTGCAAAAATTTTGGAGATCATAGACCAATTAACTCGCCTATGCTTAGGACCGGCCCTGATTGTTTATGGTTTTTTATAGATACCAAGCAATCACAAGTGCTTACTACAGAGGCTGTATATTATTGTGTTATGTGACTTGTGTCTTTGTTAACATGTTTGAATTGTTCACATGTAATTTTTTTAACACTAATGGATTGTACATATCAAGGTAGATAAGCAAGATAGAAGACTTTATTTCTATGTAATTCTTTTCAAAAAATTTGAACACCATAGACCAATTAACTCGCCTATACCTAGGACCTGTCCTGATTGTTTATAGTTTCTTGATAGATACCGAGCAATCACAAGTGCTTACTACAGAGGAGCTGTAGGTGCTTTACTTGTCTACGACGTGACAAGACACTCGACGTTTGAGAACGCAGCGAGATGGTTAAGGGAGCTACGAGGACACACGGATCCAAACATTGTTGTGATGCTTATAGGTAACAAGTGCGATTTGCGTCACTTGGTGGCAATAAAAACAGAGGAAGCTAAAGCCTTTGCTGAGAGAGAGTCTCTCTATTTCATGGAGACATCAGCTTTAGATGCAACCAATGTTGAAAACGCCTTCACTGAAGTGTTGACTCAGATTCACAAGATAGTGAGTAAAAGAAGCGTGGATGGATCGAACAAAGAAGGAGAAGGGGGATCTTCGTCTGGTTTACCAAAGAAAGGAGAGACGATCAACGTCAAAGAAGATGGATCGGTTTTTAAGAGGATGGGTTGCTGCTCTAACTAGGAGTGGGATTGTAGATTTGGTTTGGTGGGATTAAGGGTGAGAGAGTAAATGATAATCTATTGGCTCTTGCAATAAATGTTTATGCTTTAGTAACTTTGGCCTGTAAGGGCTCTTTAAAATTGAATGTACATGATCAGTATTGTCTTTTGACACTCCCACCACTTATAAAATTGACAAACTTGACAAATGCAAATCTTTTACTCTAATAGGGCTGCCGTTTTTAACCAAAAAGACGTCGGTTCGGGTAGTTCTGTTTTTTTAAAAGAAATAAAAAATTGTTAACAAAATTGTTAACCAATCAAATTAACCACAAATTTTGAGTTGAATTAATCGAAATTACCTAAATTTAACCAAATTTTTATTCGAGATGCAATTGAAACCAAAAACATTGGTTAGTTTTTGTAAAAAAATTTAAAAAACCGAACTACCCAAAAACCGAACTCAACCAAACGTTTTTCTAGTTCAGTTTGGCTAGATTTTGGTCGAATCAAACTAGCCTAACCTGCGAGGCCTAATGACAAATGTAGTTTCGTAAGCCTTACGTATGGTTCTTGGATTTGCAGATCAAAGAAACTATGTAAACCAGATATTTTGTAAAGATTCCAATTATATATTGCATTGTAATGGTTCTGTATTGTTCAGGCATAATCTCAACACTGCAACATCATATAAAGAGAACACTCAACTAAAAAATAACCAAAAACTTGTTAAAACCAAATCATTACCTTAACAGTTAAGTTCGAAAACATTCAAGAACTCTCCATATCTCAAACCGATTCATAAACAGGCAAAGCCAAGCTCTCAAGCAACTTCAAATGAAACAACTTAACATTCCTCCACTTCCCAGGAATCGAATCCGCGATCCCTTCCATAGCCGCCACAACATTCTCCTCAATCTCCTTCCTTCCCATTGTCAACTTCGCTACCTTCACAACACTACAAGTCCCCGTCCCGACAAAGAACAAAGCCGACTCACACACTCTCTCAACCTGCTCCTTCCAGTTCCCACTCCTCAAGTTAATCTCAATCAGACTCTTCTTCTTCTTCACGAACTCCTTCCCAAGAAGCTTCGGCAAGACCGGAATCAACCTCCTCTCCGCGAAGAACAGCTCGTGTCTCTTCCCTTCCTCTACCTCCAGCTTCTTCAACTCCGACTTTAGCTTCGAGACTTTGATCACTGTGGTGATCGGAACGTTTTCTATTTCGATCTTTTGTAATGCTTTCTCCTTTGTGATTTTGTTCTTATGTTTGTCGTCGATGATTAAACAGATCTCCGGAGGAGATTCTTCTTCTTCGGTGAGGTTGATGAGTGGGTGAGGGAGAGGGATTGGTACTGGATTGGTGCGATTCATCTCCGGAGGTTTCTTTAGGGTTACGACTAGGTATACGAAGCCGTCGTTGTTATCGAGGGGTTTGTTTGATTTGGAGTTCCACCATCTTAGTAGAGACTTTACGGCTCTGTTGACGTTGTTAGAGTCGATCTTTAAGTGGTGTAAAGGCGGAGGAGGAGCGGTGGTGGTAGTAGTCATTATTCCGGTGAGAGTAGAGAGAGGCGGCGGTGAAGAAGAAGACTGGTTGAATTGGGAAGCTAGGGTTTTGAGCAAAACAAGGGTTTAGGACTGTTATTGCGATTTTCATTATTTTTATAGGCGTTTTATGGACGTTCCGTTTCCCCTTTTGAAATTTTAACGGCGTTTAGCGTTTTCCAACAAACGTTTATTATTTTCCTATAGGGATTAATAAGGGGTGAATTATTGCTGTAGAAAATTTATTATAAAATTTAGTTTACAGAATTTTTTGATGTAATTGTATCTAATGTATTTACAAAAATTAGATAAGGAAAAATAATAAAAAGAAAAAAAGTTTCTTATAGTAGTTCTACTGCAATACTTTTTAGTTTTAATATTTATTTAATTTATAGGATTTGCTTTTAAAAATATTTAAAGCATAATTAATAATTTATATAGTTATACATAAAAATTAAAATTAAAATCTTTTGATATA
This sequence comes from Moricandia arvensis, assembly GCA_905132765.1. Taxonomy (NCBI): domain Eukaryota; kingdom Viridiplantae; phylum Streptophyta; class Magnoliopsida; order Brassicales; family Brassicaceae; genus Moricandia; species Moricandia arvensis. The sequence goes on along the minus strand of CAJHQP010000558.1, from coordinate 164,615 downwards.
GCCCAGCTAATGTCTCGAAATATAATATGATAAATTTATAGTAATAGATATCTTAATACTCGGATAAAAACTATATTGTATTTTCTAATGTTTTGAGAGATACATAATTATATTTGTACATATATTTACATTTGGATTTATCTGGAGAAATTTATTAGAGATGCTTTTAATAATATTTGCCAACAAATATCAATTACACCTTAATTATAAAATATAAAATAACCAGCGAATATACGGTCACTTTCGTATTCATTAGATTATTAATAAAGTAATACACTTCCTCATTGGCTAATCATATACTTTCCGTTTAGTTACAAAAACGAAATAAAACAGAGAACAAAAAAGGAAATAATAAGCAGTCCGAAACTAAAAAGGAAATTACCAAAAAAAAAAGGAAACAAACCTATTTATAAATTACACCTAATCCCTCTTCTCCTCTCTTCACAAACAAGATTAACAATGAAAGAGGAGTTCGTGAAAGGAGACAAAGTTGAAGTATGCAGCAAACAAGATGGTTTCTTCGGGTCTTACTTCGAGGCCAAGGTACTCTCCAAGCTTCCTCACAAATCCTCCTACAAGGTTAAGTACAAGAACCTTGTGACCGAAGGTGAAGATCCTCTGCCGTTGATCGAGATCATCTCTGCTGATGAAATACGTCCGATTCCACCCAAGTTATCTCAGCCGTCCACGTTTAGACTCCATGAGAAGGTTGATGCTTTCGACTTAGACGCGTGGTGGTTCGGAGAGATCATCGGAGAAAAAGATGGTATGTTCTCGGTTTACTTTCCCACGACCAATGATGTGTGTGAGTATCCACTTGAACGTTTGAGAAGGCATCTTGATTTGGTTAATGGACGTTGGGTTTCTTCAGCAGCAAGGCAACGATGAGCTTCTTAGATTCTGACATGTTTTTGTAGTTAGCTATTGATCTTAAGTTCCACTAAATGTTTTTGTGTTGCAATATATAATCACTATAAAAAGCACTATGTTCCTTTTTCAATGAAGATTTATTTAGAGGAATACCGTAAGGTAGAATTAAAAAAAAAATTGTCACCAAAATAACATTTAATGAAAAATGATTAAAATAAATTTTATTAAAAAATATAAATATATATTTATACACATTGGATTAACTAATTTAGATTTATGGTTTATAGCTATGAGGTCGAGTTTTGGAGATGAAACTTAAAATTAAAATTAAAATAAAAAATATTAAATTTTTAAATTAATTTTTAAGTCTATTTTTTCACAAAACTTCAAAAAAATGTTTATTTGAGAGTTTTGCACTTTGTTTCTGATATTAGAATTATGAGAAAAATATGTAGATGTTTTTACAACTGATTATTCTACATGATTTATGAAGACTCACTTTTGACTACACTACCTTAAACTGTTTTATGAAAAAAATCTACGTCTATTCAATTTTATTTACACTATATGAGTTATTTTTGTTTAATATGTATAACTGTTTAATAAATCATAATTAGCGAGATTTAAAACCTGAACCATCAGATGTAAAAGTATTAATGGATCATGATTCATGAGTCACACTAAATTCCTTCACAAAATCAGCGGAACACTTGACCTATCTAAACCAGGTTTAACAGATAATTCTGGTTCGGTTAAGCACTAATTAATTTGATTATGAGCATTATTGGTCGGCTAATATGGACAAGATCCGTCACTCTCGCTCGCTGAGCACTAAGTGTCAATGGTCCATGCTTTGCTCTCAAGTTTACGTTCATGTACTGATTCCAAAAGTCAACTCTCTTCTCCCATCCCTCACATTTACAACCAATAAGGTCATTTTCATTTTTAAGAAGTATGTAGTCTAAAATACTTTTCCAATAAAGATCACTCAACAATCAATACCACGTATAATTTGATTATATAAATTTAGATATTGCTTTCTTATAGTATGCATAAAATTCGAAATACATGCAAACGCAGGAAAATCATATGCATATAAATAAAACTGCAATAGCTGGCCGTTGTGGATGCCCATATGAAGCAACCTCTTCCCAACTCGTCTCTACACGCTTTAGTTTACATAGAAAAGGTCGGTGCAAAAATAATACCTTATTATCTTGCGATGGTCCCCAAGTTAATAAATGGTTTATAATATTAAAAAAACTAACAATTTTATATCAAGATCATAGATGAGTAAGCTTGAAGAGCAAGGAACACTATAAATATTGCATATGCCAATGCATTTCATTCATCAAACTAAATATTCATCGCAAACTACATATTTTGCATCTGATCACTTACATTCAAAATCATCAACAGAAAGTTCAGGATGACGGTAAGAAACATTCTTTTGATTTGAAAATGTTTATTCTTGCGTTTTCTAAATGTTTTTTTCTTGTGTATGAGTATAACAATCTCTGATCTATCTTCAGACTATTGAGATGAGAGTTCACATAGATTGTGTGGGATGTGAGAGCAGAGTTAAAGAAGCCCTTCAAAAAATGAGAGGTGAAAACTCTTTGATCTCTAGCGAAATGCTTTTTATATTTCCTGTAAATCATAGACTATATATATAAAAAAAAATATTCTAGATTTTTTTTTGTCAAAATAGCATTAAAAAAGAAAAAAATATCAAAATAATTTTTTTAAAAGTTGTAAATATACACTTATATTCCTTAGTTTAACTAATTCATACTTAAAGTTTAGAATTACGGAGTGAAGTTTTGGAAATTAGGTTTAAAAAAATAATATTAAAATTTTCAAAAAAAAAATATTTCGATTATTTTTCAGGGTTATTTTTGTGACAAAAACTTAAAACACTATTTGAGAAAATTGCCCCAAAGAATATCAAGGAGAATTATAGAACTTCTTGTTTTTTAAAAACAAATATTGTGGTTGTGTTGCCATGTTGGAATTGCATTAAACATTTTAAAAGTTAACAAAGGATGTCAAAAACAGCAAGAGATGTTAACTCTGTTGTATGAAACAGGAGTGGATGAGGTAGAAATCGACATGGTGCAGCAGAAAGTGACTGTAACTGGCTACGCAGATCAGAAGAAAGTTCTCAAGAAAGTTAGAAAAACCGGCCGACGAGCTGAGCTATGGCAGCTTCCTTTTAACCCTGACCACAGCTCTCTCCTAGGCGGTGGAAGCAATAGCACAAACGGTGGTTACTTCTACAACCCTCATGGCTGCAACGGGCCAATCAACCACCATGCACCTGTCCCAGGTTCTTCTTACAACTACTACAAGCATGGTTATGACAGCAACGACTATTCGTCTTACCAACACCACCCCGTTCATGCCTCTATCTTCAGCCACCAAGCTGGTTCTAAGTTCAGCGATGAGAATCCTAACGCTGCTTGTTCTATTATGTGAAGTGTTTTTTTGTTTTGCTTACTACTTTTATGGTACGAGCGTAAGTATGTAATCATAATTAAGTTTCATTACTTCAAAAACTATTATGTGTTACTTTTGTGTGCTTATGTAATGTAATTTAAGCTCTGATGGTTACTTAATTCTGTTTTAATATAATCATCAGTTTCAAAATGCAAACAAGTAACACACATTTTTCATTTTAAAGTTTTTTCATAGAAGTAAAAATTAAAATTGAGTCCAAATAGTTACTATCTCCATTTTATTTTTGTTGTCGTTTTAGGTTTTTATATATAAATTAAGAAAATATTTTAATTTTACATATTTTCAAAATAAAAACATAATTACCTATAAAACTAACTACATTTCAACCAATAGAAAATATAATAACATATAATTTTAATAAATTTTGCATTGAAATCATAAAACGACATTTATTTTGAAACAAAAAATTTACTTTACAACAACAATTAAATCGAAACAGAGAGAGTACTAATTAATGTTTCACTCACTGCTAGTACGCATTGTTCTTCTGTTTCAATATAAAATGGTGTTTAAAGTTTTTACGCATTAATTAAGAAAATATAAATTTATATACCATTCATATTGGTAACATAAAAATATATATATTCATGAAATTAGTTCAATCAATAAAAAAATAGAAGTTTTAGTAGTTGATCAAAAATTTAAATAATGTTAAATTTTATCTACACTGAGAAAGTCAATTATTTTGTAACAAAAAAAAATTTCTTAAACTGAAAAGGAAGAGAGTAACATTTTTCATGTATAACTGCAAAGTTTTTCTTGAAAAATAATGCATAGTTAGTATCTATGTAAACGTAATTACCCAATTGATATAATATTCACCAGTCACAAGCTATAAGGAGCATATGAGACCAAGGAATAGTAAAAGCGTAATTGGAAATTATTATCAGGGAGTGGTTAGGACGAGCAGGAGGTTTAAGCTGCTCCTTCATTCACAGATCTGATATGCTCTTGACATTCTTCTTCTTCTTCTTCTTAGTCGTCATCTTCTTTTCGTTTCCTTGCTTCTTTCTCTTGTTCAATCTCTGTTTCGGATTAGTCACTGTTCCAGTAACTTCATCGGAGTTGATGATCTGGAGAGAAGTGAGACGGCATTCCTGCCATTTGAGACCTTCTATATCGGTTATCACTTGATCGAGAGTTAGGGAAGCTGATGATGAGGAAACTGCGTTTTGATTCAGAGTTGAACGAGAGAGATCTAGTAGCTCCACTGCATCTACGGCTTCGCCTACCGTTCTCTGTTACAATCATCCCGATCGATCGATGATTCACGAGCATAACACAATCAAATTAACGGAATCGCATTATTCAAGCTTCAAAAATCGATCAAAACCAAAATCTCAAAGCTGTTTTCTCAAAAGGTTAGAAATGGAGGAGGAGACTCAGATCAGATGGAGAAATCAAAGTACCTGATTGAGGTAGGACCAGGTGAAGTCGATGGACTTTCCAGAGTTGAAGTAATCAACGTACTCTTCTAGAGTCATCTTCTTCTCTACTCTACTTCTCATTCTCCTTCGTCTCTCTCTCTCTCTCTCTCTCTCTCTCTCTCTTTCGGTTTAGCTGTGAACGAAATATAAAGAGTCAAATTCAAATTTCGATGGGTCAAAAGCTTGCAGAGTTTAGTGGGCCTAGATTGGGCTTAATACTATTCAATGGGCTTCAGAATAAGCTCATTAAAGATCAAGTTGGTGTTTGGTGACTAGTCAGAACCAAGAATTTGTTAGAGCTGGTCGGACGGTGAGGTTGGATTTAACGCATAACTAAAAAATCAAATACTAAACATAAATTAATCAAAAATTAATTTTTGATTATTTTGGTATTTATGATCTAATTTAATTTAAAGTATATAATAAATATATGATTTTGATTTTAGAGTTTTTAACTTATTTTAAATTTAAATATAATTAAATTATATAATTTTAATGATTATATTATAATTTTATTTAATTTAATAAATTGAATTTTAATTTAATAAATTAAACAGTAAAATGTTTGAAAAAATCAGACTGACAAGAAAATTAATCGAATTATCACCTTTTAGTGAATACGCGAGAGAGTAATAGGTTGAGGCGTTTTAACAGGGGTCAGAACTAATCTAGCTTTTTTCCATCCTTTATATACTAAAGCACAAGTCACTTAACCAATAATATTTTGACACATAGATTCTATTTTATATTTTAAAATTACAAAATTATGTTTAAAATAATAAACCATAAATAAAAATAGACAAAAGTAAAAGTAATACACGTTCAATCGAATAATCTCTCTACATAGGTTCTTCTTACCCACACCTCCACGATCACCATTCACGTCAATCTCTTATAACTACCTTCACCCGTCATTTATATATGTGCAATGTCATTCTATGTTCTCTCTTACTCAAATCCACACAACGTTTCTTCTCCGAGGTAAATTGTTATTTGGTGTATCATGTCATATTCTCTTTGTTGTTATTGGCTTTGTTGTTGTTCAATCTCTTTAGATCTTACTCTTTTCTCTACTTAATTCCACTACCGCATTTTTATATCAAGCTTTGCTCGCATACAAGGTTTGTCTAGAAGGACTGTTCAGGTTTGTATCTCCCTTTTTCCAAATATGAAAATCTGAGACATAGAGTGAAATAAAATGTGTTTGTGTAGGTGTACACCCCCAATAAAAACAGGAGAGGAAAAGACAAGACAAACTCGCTTTGACAAGAATGAAGCATTATTAGGTCAACATACAATCCAGCAAAAGAAAACAAAACGAATGAGTTTTCTTTGCAGTAAATGGAATACAAGAATAAAACCGTCCATAATCCGAAAACAAGTGGTATTTTAGTTCTTCTCTAATATCTTTTTATGCTTTTCTCTAAAATTATTTATTTTTGTAGCTTTTGCATGCATAAAGAAATTCAATTGCTTAATAAGTAATGTGATGCAACTTGGTATTAACAAATCTGTGTGTTAGTCTGATTGTTACATAAATCGTTTTTTTTCCTTCTTGAAATATAAAGCATATCGAGTCTATTATATACAAATTGAATATTCTAACTATATAGTTTCAATGTTTTTATTTTTCATTATATCAAATCTAAGGAGATTTCTATTTAAAGAAGAATTTACAAATATACAAATTAAGTTGAATAGATCTTTTTTGGTCAAATTAAATTGAATAGATCAATCAAAATATTTTAACTACATTTCTGCATGTTCGTTCTTAACTCTCTATATGAAAATTGCTTCAGTATATATATATATATCATTTTCTGAAAAAATCATATAATTCTTTTAAGTCTTCAAACGCTTTGTCTGAATGCAGAAATTTCAAAAAAAAAGATGCCCGTGTGTTACTAATATAATATTTAAATTTGATTAAAACACAATGAAACAACAACACTAGAATCTTATAAGAAAAGACTATTTAAATGCAAGCAGATATGTGACTAAAATAATAGTAATTATTTTTAAAATGTTGATAATCATTTCAGCTTTATTTATCAAATAACTTGGAAGACACTAAAATCAATTGACCCCTGCAAAGCACGGGAGGTATACTAGTTATTATAAAGTGGCAAGTAAACAAATAAGTTAAAGCTTGCAGATCTTATTGGGCTTAATACTATTAAATGAGCTTTAAAATAAGCTCATTAAAGATCAAGTTGGTGTTTGGTGACTAGTCAGAACCTAATCTAACATTCTTTTCCATTATTATTAATAAGTGCCCATCCTCTAAATAATTGACTCCTCCTCGTCGTCTTCGTCTTCCTCACGCGCTCTCCTGATCCGACTCTTCACCGGAGAGAATCATCACAACATGTACCCTCCTCCGATGCTCGTCAATTGCTCCGGTTGCCGGACGCCTCTCCAGCTCCCATCCGGCGCACGATCCATCCGCTGCGCTCTCTGCCAAGCTATAACTCACATCGCCGATCCCCGCACCGCCCCTCCTCCTCCTCAATCTCACTCCTCTGCCGTCGCTCCTCATCCTCCTCCACACGTCCCCGCGCCTCTCGGTCAGCTTCCTCACACTCATGGCAGGAAGAGAGCTGTGATCTGTGGTATCTCGTACCGTTACTCTCGTCACGAGCTTAAGGGATGCATCAACGACGCTAAGTGCATGCGTCATCTTCTTATTAACAAGTTCAAATTCGCTCCGGATTCTATTCTCATGCTCACTGGTAAGGCGATGAGCAAAACTCCATGATTTTTCTTTGAAACTGATTAAACCAATGTTCAAGAAATCGCCAAGTGCTAGTTAGACGTTTTATATGAGATTATTGATTAGGCGGAAGTTTTATATAGGATCATTGATTAAGTGGACATGTTTTATACGAAATTATTAATTACTACCTCCGTTTCATTTTAGTTGTGGTTCTACTTTTTTTACACATATTAAAAAGCATTGAATTTTGTATATTTTCAAAATAAAAACATTCCTTATTCGCTGCAACAAAAAAGAAAAGAATAACATATAAAATTAATAAATTTTGTATTGAAATCACAAACTACATTTATTTTGAAACAAAATTTTACTATACAACAACATCTAAATTAAAACTGAAGGAGTAGGTAATAGGTATATGGATTATTGATTAGGTGGATGCTTAAGACAAATTTTCAGAAAAATTGTTATGAAAAATCTTTTTGATTATGTCGGATTTGCCGGACACCTAGGCGTAGTTAGACCGATTTTTAGAACACTTTTATCATTTTTTATCCTCATGATGTTAACTGTTGATGCAGAGGAAGAAACTGACCCGTATCGTATCCCTAACAAGCAAAACTTGAGGATGGCATTGTATTGGCTAGTACAGGGATGTACAGCAGGTGACTCACTTGTCTTTCACTACTCTGGTCATGGTTCTCGTCAAAGAAACTACAACGGTGATGAAGTTGATGGCTATGATGAAACACTCTGCCCTCTGGACTTTGAAACTCAGGGGATGATTGTTGATGATGAGATTAACGCGACTATTGTACGTCCTCTTCCACATGGTGTCAAGCTTCATTCGATCATTGATGCTTGTCATAGTGGGACTGTGCTTGATTTACCATTCTTATGTAGAATGAACAGGTTAATGTTCACCTTTGTACTGGTTGCTATGTTTAGCCAAGTTGCTGGAGATTCTTGTTTGGTTTTTGAAACAGATCTGGGCAGTATGCGTGGGAAGACCATAGGCCAAGGTCAGGTTTGTGGAAAGGAACAGCTGGTGGAGAAGCTATATCAATTAGTGGATGTGATGATGATCAGACTTCCGCGGATACATCAGTAAGTAGAATGAGTCTTGTCACATGTCTTGCATTTGTAGCTCTGTTCTTCAACTCATGATTGAAACCATGTGTGTGTGTATATACAGGCGTTGTCAAAGATCACATCTACTGGTGCTATGACGTTCTGTTTCATTCAAGCGATTGAACGCAGCCCGCAAGGCACAACCTACGGAAACATTCTGAACTCGATGCGTACAACTATAAGGAATACAGGGAGTAGCGGTGGTGTTAGTGTTGGTGGTGGCGGTGGTGGAGTTGTCACGAGTGTGCTGACCATGCTTCTGACAGGGGGAAGTGGTATGGGTGGATTAAGACAGGTACATAACCTTGTTTCACTTTACTCTGTTCTGTGTTGATGATACAAAACTGGTAGTAATCTGTGTTGTGAATCTGTGTTTGACAGGAGCCTCAACTAACTGCTTGTGAACCATTCGATGTCTATTCAAAGCCTTTCACTCTCTAGTAAAGACAACTTACTTTTATGTATAGTGAGTGCGATGAGAATCTGTCCATTTATGTAATAATCTGTTTTGTTCTTTCTTTTGATTGTTCTTTCAGAAGAATAAATTGGAAGACATTGATTCGTTGCTTTAATAACAATATGGTGGACCTGATGATTCGGCTTATATGATATTATGCCTATGCTGTTATATATGCAGTAGCACGCAATATCTCAATGAAATTATAATCTACGTTATACTACTATATTAGAGAAGAATCCAAAGACAATAAACTTGAAATTTTGTTGAAGTGAATGATAATAAACATGGAGATGTAGATAATGAAAGGGTAATTCACTTAAATAGTTTTTAAAGTTTTTGTGAACAAAATAACTTTTAAAAAATAATCGAAATAGTTTTTTTTTTTTAATTTTACTATATTTAACTCTAAATTTCACTTCCGAAACTTTTTCCATAACTTAAATTAGTTGATTTTAGGGGTATAAATATATATTTACACTCTTTACAAAATCTATTTTTATCTCTTTTTTTTTTTAAGTTATTTTGTGAAAAATTTGTATGGTTATTTTATAGTATTTTTTATATTGAAAAGAAGAATATGTCAATATCAACCAAAGTACTACATCCGTTTTAATATGTTTGTCATTGTAGAGAAAATTTTTTGTTTCAAAATAAGTGTCGTTTTATAATTTTAATGCATAGTTTATTAATTTTATATGTTATTCTATTTTTTATTGGTTGAACTGTGGTTAGTTGTATAGGTAATTATGTTTTTATCTAGAAAATATTTAAAACTAAATAATTTTTTAATCTATGTGTACAACCCAAAACGACAAGTAAAGTGAAACAAATGAAGTATATTTTAGCATAATTACATGTGATAATCTAAATCACGTGTTAAACATGGAGAAATTCATACTAACAAAGTAACAAAAAGATATAGATAAAGCAAAACTGCGTATTATTATTAATCATATATAACAAGGTATCTTCACAAACTATCGTCAATAATGCATTAGAACATTTTTTTTAATCCATAAGAACATGCATGGTAAGGTTCTCATTATACATAACTAAAAACAAGAAAAATGTGCAATATTAAGAACTTTTTCCATGTTATATATGCGTTGATAAATACTACGTGACTTTTAACATATTCTCTAACCAAAGTAATACAGTAAGTGTTTATCGTATTCTTATTCTGACTGTCCACACAATTTCATCAGAAATACTGAAAAATAGTAACAATTTTATTGAAATTATAGTTTCTCTATTCTAATAAAAAACATTAAAAAATAAAATGAAAACCGGTATGTTAAATTGTTATTCTCCATTTGTCATGAGCAACCTAAAATCTCATAATCGACCTTTCATCCAAACACCCTTTTCTTTCACTTAACCAAACAATCTTTTCGTGTTCACTAGACTCTTTGTGCACCATTTAAAGTCCCTTTGTCATTGATATAAACACATGTCTCTATTTGCCATAAACCCACAAATGAAGGAAAGGCAAGAGGTTTGTATGACCCTTCTTGAAATTATGTTCAGTACTCTTATTCTTATGAGAGACATGTTTTCTATTTTTCATTGTGTTATTTATATCATTTTATCATGCTTCAAGAGGCTACTGGATACATCCATGCATATATATATGCAGACGTAGATGTGGTTCTATAGAGCACTAATATTAATTATTTGTTATACATTGAATACTTGGTAAAAATTTCTTTCTTTAATATATTAAGAATGGTTGAAAGACCATATTACAAATATGTGTTTGTGGCTTGAATGTTAGCTTTCTTTAAATTAATTAAAACATTCGGACTCCTTTTGTTTCTCTTATGATGTTGAGACTTGATCTCTTTGTCTCAAAACATTTTTCTTCTTGTAGCATATACATACACATCAGCTCTTATTTATAATTTACTCCTAATTTGTCATCTTATATTCCACATTGATTACTATAACATAAATACATATATCTTTAGGCTTTTTGTTGTTTAAAGATTTAGAATGATTTTTTAATAATAACTTTTTTGAATAAGTTTTAAATTTTGTCTTCTTTAAGAGAATTAGTTAACCAGAGAAAGAAACTAAAATATGTTTATTTGGGAAACGATAAGTGATATAATAGAGATTTCTTAACATATGTAAAACTCAAAATAACACCTTTTATAATTAGAAGCCTTTTATTATAAAAAATGTTATCAATCTACCATTTTGTCCAGACTAACATGTAAACTACTGTTTGTGATATTTGTTATGTTGTACCACTACTTCGATTTACAAAAAAAAAATCAAACATTTCTTTTATAATTTTGAAAATCATCAAAATTTAATTATTGGTTACAAGATATCTCAAACCTATTTATATTCAAAACATCAATTAGTAAAAATAACTTAACAAACCCTAGACTGCTCATCTAGTCGATTACTTCTCAACTTTTGATATAGTACTGTCTCAACGTGATTGATCACTATCATATAAGTTTATTATTTGTAACTAGGGAGATGACATGATGCAAAGGAACCCTAACAACAACAGCAACATCTCCAATAACTCACCCCCACATCAAGCTTGTGCTTCATGCAAACACCAAAGAAAGAAATGCAACAACGAATGCATCTTATCACCTTATTTTCCAGCTCGCAAGAACAAGGAGTTTCAGGCTGTTCACAAAGTCTTTGGCGTAAGTAACGTACAGAAAATGGTACGGACAGTACGTGAAGAGGACCGTACTAAGCTGTCTGATTCTTGACATGGGAAGCTCTATGGAGACAGAAAGATCCGGTCCTTGGCTCGTACGGAGAGTATAGGAGGGTAAGTGAAGAGCTCAAGCTTTACAAAAGCTTAGTTCATAACCAACCTCTCGTTACGTGGGATAATAATAATAATCAAGAACGTGTGTTCAACAATGGCAATAACAACAAGAATGGATTAGTGGTTAACTCGAGTGGCTCTGGTGGTTTAGTGTTGTTAATAACAATGGTGTGAATCGGGAGATTATAAATGGTGGATATACATCAAGGAATCTGCAAGGTGGCTGGGGGAATTTGAAGCAAGATCAAAGGCAACATGTTATGCAGTGATTAATGGGTTTAAACAACATCATCATCTCCAACTAAGTGATTTCGCTTAATTTGGTGATACTTATTGCGTAATTATACATTCTCGGAGTTTTTATTTCGGAAAGCAATTCCTTGTGTATTTTATATGATTGTGAATTGTATAATGAAGGTTTAATGGTGTTATAGAGCCATTAATAACGGCCGAATATATAAGAAGAGTTGTATGATTATTAATTGGTTCGTGTTCAACCACGAGCTGATGAGAACAATGTCATCCCCTGTGTCCATTTCCTTCGTTCTTTTGGTGCAGCAGCAGTGTCTCCATCAAGGTTTGAAGCTTCACTTCCTAGACAGTTTGTGTTTGAAGCTTCGGTGCCTAGAGTTGGAAAGTTTCCAAAGGAAACAGTTTGTGTTTGTGAACTAAGTAGGTCAACAAACGTTCCAGAAGATGGAAAGTAAGCCATACCCGAGAGGATGAGAGAAAGAAAATAACAGAGAAGAGAAAGTGGAGTAGAAGGAAGAAGAAGAACACGGTTTATAACCGAGAGGATGAGAGAAAGAAAATAACAGAGAAGAGAAAGTGGAGTAGAAGGAAGAAGAAGAACACGGTTTATAACCGTGTGTAGGAGTGTAACTACACATTGATCACACTTTACTACTACCGAGTAGACATATATCTACACGCATTCATCACACAACACCATTCCTCACACAAACCATTCAATTCAGTCTAACCATAAAATTAATATCCTAAACCTACCATTACCTCACACAAACCATTCAATACAGTCTAACCATAAAATTAATTACCTAAACCTACCATTATCAGCAACATATATCACAAACCACCAAACAATATATGTACAATGATTTATCCGATTCAACAGAGCAAATAGGAAAGTTTAATCCTCTTCAAATTTCAGTTCAAGCAACCATAACAACCAACCACACGATTTAAAACAATTGTTTATACTATTCTAAAGATTAAAGAGAAAAAAATTACCTTGATGAACAATCATGTAGCTTTCTTCTATACTCTGGTCATAGAGTACAGCCTTCTTCGGTCATGTCCTCTTCATCCCTCTTGATCATCCCTCTTGATCAATCGATAAAAAAAAGACAGGAAGATATTCAGATACACGATGAAGGACCTTTCGATTCAACGATCTACTACATGCATAAGTGAAATATTCAAACATAAATACATAAACAAGTAGTTGTACCTTTCGATTCGCCAAAGCAGATGCCACTGATACAGAGACGCCATGGAATCACTGAGAGAGAGAGAGGTCGTCGTTTTTCTTCGGCTGAGAGAACCCCGACGAGAGAGAAATCACCGATAGGGAGACGCCGTCTTCCTTCGTCCACGCGAGCCACCGTCTGAGACGTCACCACCGATACGATTAATTGTCGCCTCTCGCCTTCGGAGAGAAAGAGGAAACGAGAGAGACACGAGAGAAAGAGAATGAGACGACACTCATCTCTCCACTGCGACTCCAGCCAATCTTTGTGTGACACGTGTCACTAAGAGATGAAGCTAAGGACATGTTTATTGGGAGTCTCTTAACAGAGGTTCTTAACTTTTGTAAGAGCCGTTTCTTAACTTTTAACTAAGAAAACTTAAGAGACGTCTCTTAAATAAGAGATTTAAGAGCCGTCTCTTAACCAAAAAAAAATTTTTGAGAAAAAAAAAATTAAAAAACGACTCAATTTAAGTTAAGAACCCCACCTTAAGAGACCGTGGATAAACATGGCCTTATCTTAGTTAAGCGACGAGTTTTGTGTTTCTTCCTTTCTTTTATTTTTTTTAATCATGTTTAATACTAAGATATGGGCTAAGATATGCCTATAAACATGCTCTTATAGCATTGAATTTTGCGGGTTTCCCAATATTCTAGTGTTTGCGGATTTTCCACTTTTTTACTATTTACGGGTTTTCTAACATCTTAGTATTTGCAGCTTTTCTATTTTTTTTAATATTTGCAGGTTTTCCAATATTCTAGTGTTTGTAGGCTTTCCACTTTTTAATTGTTTGCGAGTTTCCTATTTTTTAGTGTTTGTGGGTTTTTCGCTTTTTTATTGTTTGCGAATTTTCTATTTTTATAGTGTTTACGAGTTTTTTATTTTTTTAATGTTTGCGGGTTTCCCACTTTCCTAGTATATGCGGATTTTTCACTTACCATCAAACATAGATCTTATAAGATGATTCACAATTATACAATTATGTGAAATTTCATAAGACAGATAATTATAGACTGTAAATATCATATATTACATATATTTTGTAATATCATAATTAACTAAACATTGAACCGAGTTTCTGGTTAAATGCAGACCTATTGGACATATATCCGGTTAGGGCTTAAAACAAGTGAAACGTACAAAATCAGAACGCCATTCATCACAAACAATGTGCTCGATAATAAGCTTACAATGAAAAGATTTGTGGAAACTGAAGAATATTAAGGCAAGTATGTTGGAAGGCATAGCAAAGTGATGGAAGGTGCCAAGTGACCAAAAACAAATGTGCTTGATAACAAGCTTACAATACACAAGTCATCAAGAATCTCTTGTGATGATTTTTTGCTGATCCAAAAGCCCTAACTAAGAAATACTAAAGAGTCAACCAGCTAAAGACCCGATACCAGAGAGACACAGAGGCAGAGATATACAAAAGCTCCTAAACAGACCAAACCCAACCCTACGGTTATATCTAAAAGTAGACAGCAACAGAATCAAACTACCAAATCTATATAAAAAAAAGAAAAGAATATACTTCTTTATACTCTAACAGTCGTGAATATAATACAAATCTTTCCTTCCACAAAACCACGTTGTAATATTTCTGCCTCAAGCCTGTACGTCACATCATCCTTAACCTCCCACATGCTCTTCTAGCCTCTACCTTCCATCTTTTTAAACGCCCTGTTTCACCAAAAACCATCAAGATCTTATATAATCAGAAACCCTTAGGCATAATCAATCCATAAGAAACCAAGAATTATGAACTGAACAAGACCAATCACATATAAATGTATTAAAACCATGCCAAAACAGAGTCAAGTTAGATGCTGTTGAAAAGGATTCCATTAACACATGTGCTATTTAGTAAACAATCAACAAAAACTCCTTATTAACAGATTAACGATGGATGATAGAGATGGATCTTTGGATGACCTTACATATTTGTCAACACCAAACTCTCTTGAATAGTAATCTCTAGGTCTGATCTGACTCAGATGACGAAGAGCTATCACTGTCTGAATCTGCAAAACAAACACAGAGAGGCGTTTAGTCACAAAAATCACAACAGCGCCAAGGCAATACATTAGTTAGATAACTCAAAGAGAAAAATGTACCACTAGAAGAGCTGGAACTACTGGAAGAGCTGCTTGAACTACTTGATCTGCTTGCCTCATTGTTTTGCTTCTCCACTTGAGAAGGTAATGGTGTAGGGAGTGTCTTTTTAGCTGATAAGAAGCAAAGCAGAAACAATTATGATCCCTTAGTTCACACCAAACAGAGGCTACTGGAACTCACAAAATGGCCTGTAAAGTTACCTGTGTTGCCACCCTCCGTAGAAAACGGACGTGCCACTGGTGCCGGAGCCTGTTATAAAGGGAAAAAATATACATAAAGACAGAACATACAGATTAATGAAAGGAAAAAGGAGTGGATTCTCAAGATAGGTACAAGTACCATCTGTTGTTGCCCATTCCTCTCGGCTTCTACTCTAGCTTGCATAGCTAGCTCAGCTTTTCTCTTTTTCTTGCTCAATCCCTTTTTGTAGTTGATGACAAATCTATCCAACTCCCACAGAGTCTCCGGATCAACACTATCAATATCGACTTCAATTTCTTCATCCTTTAGATTCACAGCAGTGTTCCTCCTGTTAACGATTTGTACAATCGCATCTAATTTGTCTGGAGGTAAATTCTGCAAGTGGCCACTAAGCTTCTGCTTCTCTTCATACGTCATATCTCTTTTATTTGGTTCGTTTGCCTTTGGCTTCTTCAGAGCAGGGGTCCTTGCACTGGTTGGTGTTCTGCCAGGCGTTGTTGTTGGTTTCACGTGCTGCAAGTCCGCAGGGCGGCTACTCCAATCGGTTGTATTCCTCACATTGATAGGCGGTGGCGGCATCGTTGGACCCAGTCTAGACCTCATAGTAGAAGCTGGAAGATTCATCTCATAAGCAGTGACAAATCTCATTTCACGATTATAATCTGCCTCTATAACAGCCCACCTCTCCTCAAACATCTGTAATAGCACTTGCGCCATGATATGAACATCTTGTCCTGGTGGGTTGTAAGTCATGGCATTGTGGAAAGTAAGTCTAACATCCTCTGCAAATTCTCTTGGTGACTTGTACAGATTATTTGTTAACGTAAACTTGACAGTTCCCAAATCCATAGGGTGTTCGATAATGGTGAAGTAATCATGCAAACCTAGACCCTTCACATCTACAGGAGCATTAAACACCCAACCATGCTTATGCTTCATCAGCCTTTCTAATAAAGCACTGCAATTCTTGAAAACCTTAGAGCCTGCACTAAAACCATGCCCAACCTCTCCTCCATACTTCTTTGCACTTGATTTTGATTTCTTGATACTCTCCACGGGTGGCAACTTGTCACCAAGTAAGAACTCTGAAGTTCTATAAAACTGATTTGCCTTAGGTGTTCTTTTCTCTTTCTCCACATGCTCATTGACTCCTTGAGTATTCTCCAGCACTGATATACTGAGTTGATTGAAAGGCCTTGGTACTCTGATGACCTCACGAGGAAGTCCACCTGATGCAAACCCTGAGAGAATCCTTCCTCCTCCGTTATTAATACCCAAAAGGGGAGAGTCATTATACGAACCAATCTCCCCCTCTTTGTCCTCAATCTTCTTAACCAGACCTCTGACCACGTTAAGCTGATCTTCAAGCTTCTTCCTGATCTCCTCTTTCTGCTGCTTAGATTTAGATGCTACACGTATCCTTATCCGTCCATCTACATCCTCCTCCATTGGCATGCTTTCAGCAGCAGTATCAGTGGCATCTCTTTCCACAAGGTTAGCTTCTTTAGTAAGGTGATCTTCATCTACCACGTGGACATATTCCTCATCCTCAGAAAGCACTTCAATAGGATTCTTGTCAACAACAACAACAACAGTATTGGCATCTTCCGAAGGTGCTTCGATAGCCTTCTTGTCAACAACCATGGTAGTAACATCTTCGAGGGAAAGGCTTTTAGGAGGTTCCTTGATAGAGTTCTCATCAACAACCACTGTATTGACATCATCTTGAGATTTGTTCACATCATCCTCACTCAAAGGACCTGGAACAGGTTGAACAACGTTCTTATCAGTAGCGGCATCAACAAGAGGGAGAGGCGTGTCAATCAATTTGTGAGAATCATCACCAGCTACACTGGTCTCAAGAGGATCCTCTGCAGACTCTTTAGCTAGAGTATCAGGAGGACTCACATGATTGTTTTCTTCCTCGTCTGGTTTATCGCCGCCGCCGCCGCCACATCCCTCAAAGGCAAAGAAGGGTGACTGTTTCCTCTGGCCTTTACCTTTCCTCGTATAAACCTTAATGCTTTGCTTCTCTTTAGCTCTATCGGTTTCTTGTACGTCTACAGGCTCCGAAGCCATACATGTACTTCCAAAACCCTAATTTCCACGCCTGGATTGTTCTTGATTGATGAATTTCAAAATCTGAGAGAAATCCCTCAGATTAGACTGAAAATGATAAAACCTAGTTTCCAGACGTTCGATTCAGAGACTGTGCAAAAGGATTGGAAATTAGGGTTTCTATGTCACGGAGATGAATTCGATGCCGAGTGGATAGAATCTCACAGGAATTAGAGTTAGGTTTTTGATGAGGAGGGAGACAATTAGGTCATTTGAAATCTCTCTGAGCTTCGAGATTGAAACAAACCTTGGGGAGAAAGGAGAAAGGCTGAGGTGAGAAACGAAAGCATAGGAAGGTATGAGAAAGCAATATTGAGAGCTTCAAGAAGTGAATCGGAGGAAGCTTACCTTCGAGTTTGGGAGAGAAGGCGCCGCAGAGAGAGAGAGAGAGATGAAGAAGAACAATAACAACCCGCGTTTGATTTGTTTTTTTTTTTACCCGACCCGGAGATTTTTAGGGTTGGGCCAATAACATAACCAATTGGGCAAAATTCGGCTTTTCTAAAAGCACTCAAAGTAAAAGTAAAATATATTTTGATATATTTTTGAAAAAGTATACTTTAAACTTTCATCACCAAAGTGATTAAAGGAAAAAGAGCCAACTTTACAAACTAATAGGAATTTATAATTGGGCAAATCTGTCAAATAACACCTTTTGAAGTTTTTGTCACAAAAATAATCTTCAAAAATAAAAATGACCAAATTAGACTTTTTTATTTTTTAAAAATTAATATTTTTATTTATTTTTTCAATTT
The DNA here is from genome assembly GCA_905132765.1 of Moricandia arvensis. Lineage (NCBI taxonomy): Eukaryota > Viridiplantae > Streptophyta > Magnoliopsida > Brassicales > Brassicaceae > Moricandia > Moricandia arvensis. Next base: position 146,009 of record CAJHQP010000558.1, on the reverse strand, counting down.
TAAACCTCACCCCTAAAACCCCATCCCATAACTCTAAACCCTAAGTCTAGATTAGTTAACCCAAAGAGTATAAACGTATATTAAACTTTTTTAGGTCTATCTTAGAGTATTTTTCTTTATTAATTTGTTTTTAAGCTTATGTTTCAAATCATTAAGAGAACTTTCTATGAGTTTTCAGTTACAAAAAAAAAAAAACTTTCAATGAGTTTTTGTCAAGTTATGTACTTATATGGCTTTAACCTTTTTGAGTTACAAATCTCCCCCAACTTAAAAAAAGTAAGAGGCATTTTTGGGATCAAATCAATTGCTAAGGCTTAACATCATGCAAGTCAGTAACAAAGATATGTGATTAGTGTTAACTGATTGAACGTAAAATGGACAAACACATACAAAAGAAAACTGATTTTAAACGAAGTGACCACATTTTCTAGTCCTGCGTACAAGTTCACGACGGTTTTGGATAAAGAGACGATCACATCATCTGAAGATGCAAATCACCAGTCTGCTGCGCTAGCTCCACCATCATCGCTTCATCAAAGAACTTGTTCCCCGCTTACATCCTCACTCATTCCCTACAAAATATTTACATGATCAGCAGAGATATAAAAAGTACTTAAAATCATAATATATACTTTTGAGTTACCTTCCTACGGCGAGTCTTCACCATGAACTCGCGAGCTAGATGCTGAATGGGTGCAGGCTCAAGTGGGCGCAACAGGATGGATTTGTCCAGAGGGTCTCCTGGTACTATGGCCCAGTGATCAAAGACTGACACGCAGAAGGCTTGTCCCTGTGTGTGATACCTCAGGTCCGTCTCAAACCCAAAGGACTCTATCACTGGCAGGAAAGCCTGAATCATCAACAACCACCAGATAACCGATCAATGAATCACTCTGTTAGATTATGTAAAACTTGTTAAAACATATTAAAAACAAACCAACCTTCACGATGTAAGCTGGGGTGCCAGGCTGAGGAACATCAGATGTTACGTGCCCACGTCTTCGTGACAGAACCGTGTAGATGGCAGTTACACAATCGATTGGTGTTTGTATCTGATACAAAACCATTAAATCTATTGTTAGAAGAGGAAGAATGTAAAGAGCAAAAGTAAGGGAGGTCGTACCTCCACGTAGTAGACAGGCTCCATAAGCCTTGGAGTTGCCATAAGAAAAGATGAGTAAGCAACACGACGTGCTGTTGGAATCATCTGACCAGATCCTCGATGCAACGGCTCTGGTGCTATCCATGCATCAACGATCTTGAACTTGACATTCCTGATGGGCTCATCACACAGTGGTCCTTCTCTTGCTCCCCACTGGAACCTGCAAGAACATAAAAAACGAAGCTATTCGGCCACAGTAAACAAAATGGAGCGAAAGGGAAGTGTGGGAGAATAAAAGGTGATCACCCTTGAACAATGGAGTCTTTCACTGCCATCATCAAGTTCTTGTCAACTTCGGTTGGGAGCGTGTCATCCAGTAAAATATTTGGCCCCTGAACAGTAAGAAATCAACAGTCGGAATATAAAATAGACAAAACACGTTATGCTTGCTAGAGACAACACACAAAGCGACCATAAAGATAAAGAGGACGCTAAAATTTTAACCTGTTTGTCAGGGCCAAAAGCCCAAATAGAACGCGCTGCAAGTAAATCCCAGTCATATTTCGTCTTGAAGAAGTCACCGAGTTGCTTTCTGTTCCAGTCAATGCTCACAACACCATTCTCAATGTCTTCTGCAAGTCCTCTATCTAATGGCTCTGCGATCTTTGGTATGAAGCAGATACTAAATTAGCCACAAAAGTATATGTGCTTGAGCAATATACCAAACATTTCAGTCCTATATATAAGGAGTAATAGAGAAAAGGGAAGATATCTTACCATAGTTATTTTGTTCTTTTTGTTCGGCGTCTCAGCAAAACACTTCATCGAGGAAGATTCAACCACTGTCTCACAGAAGGAGACAACCGGATCTGCGACCTGCAAATTTAAGATAGTTAAAATGACTTTAATGATCAAACAAACAAAACAGCATATCTTGCAGAACAGATCACAGACATTCAAATTAGAAAAAAACTAGATACCTTTACTTCGACCTCTGAATAGAGCTCCCTGAGGTCCTTCATGATAGAATCCAAGTACAGCTCGCCTGTGCCTAGAATAGTATGTTCACCAGACTCCTCAACTTTGGTAATAGCAAGGGGATAGCTTTTACTAATCTTTCTAAGCCCTTCCACCATTTTAGGCAGCTCACTAGGATTCAAAGGCTCAGTAGCAGTCTTAACAACAGGAAGGGTATTAAACTGGAGAGCCCGGAATATGTAGACATCTTCGTCATAGTTTTCATCGCACAGAGTTGCAGTTTTCATGATGGACGCATCAACACCTTCAATTAAACCCACGAACCGGGAGGGGCACTGCTTACAGGTATTCTATACCTAGCTTGATATATCCATAGCTTGGTCACTTCTTTGACAGTCATGTCCTCCTCATCCTCAGGTGAATACCCTTCTCCTAGTACACGTACGCTTTGCCCTGTTTGAAGTCTACCGCTGTAAACTCTTCCGAACACATCAAACACACTAGTATCTGATTTAGGGTACAGCTTTGTCACATTAACCATGAGAGGTCCAGATGGATCACATTCTACCATTGATTCATAAATGGTAGAATCTTTGGGCCCAGTGTATGTGTGGTCCACTTTCCTAGTCGCAGCCTCTTGGGAGAAGGAATGTGCTTTACCAACATATCAGTGAAACCTGATGACGAACCAAAGACTGAGCTACATGCTAACCTAAGTAAAGGTCTGACGTTCAGCTTATATGCACTATTACTCAGGGTCACTCCTAGTTCTGCAAGGGTGGTCTCTACACTCTTCTTAGGTTCACCTATCACTTGGCTGTATATCTTGTACAGAGGCTCCAGAATAAACTGAACAAATGCTCTTCTCCACCACCTACTGGAGGATTTCTCTTAAACGCCCTAGTATCAGGGTGATAATAAAAATCTCCCCAAAGTCGAGATGCAAACTTATCCACGTCCATGTCCACCCCATGAAGCTTCGAATACAGCTTAGCAAAAGACTGAAGAGTGAAGGACCATCCGGCAGTACCACTGGCAAAGCAAACATTTCCAGCTGCAGGGTCTATAAGGGGTAAGTTTCCAGCAGTCGTTGAAGCAGCAGATATGTGGTTATTAATGACTTCAATTGTATGCCTCAGCTTGTAATAAGCATCTCTTGGAGGTAGTTTGAGTTCGGTTATGAGCCTATCAACCTGTTGGAGAAACAAAATAGACATATTACAAAGGTCCAATACACTGTACATAAATATAAATCTCACAATGTATCTCAATTTACACATTGAAGAAAGCATGGAAGTGTACCTTATTGATCACAACAACAATAGGAAGATGGTCCTGGATAGCATGTCGTATAGCCCTCTCTGTGTTCACCTAAAAAAGAGACTATTATCGTTAGTACAAGTAACAAACTTTTTAAACTTCAAAAAGAAGCAAAACACATACCATCACTCCTTCAGCTGCATCAACAATCAGAACCGCACCATCAGCAAGTCTCAGAGAAGCAGTCATTTCATCAGAGAAATTCACATGTCCTGGAGTATCCACAACATTACACAGATACGATTTACCCCTGCTATCCTCAAGCACAAGCGACATCGGAACCGCCTTGATTGAAATATTCCTCTCCTGCTCATCAACTCGTGTATCCGTATACTTCATATGCTTCTCGTTTTTAGCATTAAAGGTAGACATATGATGCGTCTGCTCAACCAACATATCCATAAACACAGTCTTCCCATGCTGTAAATGCCCCACAAGAGCAACATTCCTCACAAGCGCGGGGTTCGACATGAGGCCGATGAGAAACTGCGTCGACACGTAGGTCGAAGAGTCCTTCACCCCTACCTCGAATCTAACGTCTCTCACAGGTTTAATAATCGGCATTTCGAGTGGCTGCTCGTCTTCATCCATGACTAACGTCTCAACGTCTTCGCCGTAGACTTCCTCTGCGGTGGGGTAGTACTTTTTATCCTCGGGGAGGACGATCTGGTTGTCCATCTCCACGTCGTTGATGGTTGTGATCCAGCCGTTGGATCCCCCAGGGACGTGTTGTTCTCCATCTGATCCGTTCTCTTCAGTGTGGTTTTCATGGAGCTCCTCGTCTTCGATTTCGTCGTCGCTCTCTGCGTCGGATTCGATCTCGGGGCCAATGTAGTTTCCGAACTCATCATACAAGCTATCATCCATCTTTAAACCTATCGAAAACATTCAACAAGCGATAAGAAACGAAGGATCAATACGGAGCTCGAGAAGACTTGGACTAGAGCAAAACCCTAGGTTAGAATCAATTACGAAGTTCTAGAGAAGATAAGCGCGAAACCAAAGTTAATGGAGTGAGAGGACGAACCTGTTAGGAAAAAGAGCGAGATACGGACGCGAAGGGAATGCGAGCGAGAGTAGAGAGTGAGAGGTAGAAGAAGGATTGCTCGGCGATTCGGGTTCGTCCGAGACACTGAGAACTGTGTTAGTGTTGACCGGAGTCGTTGAAGAAAGAAGGGAGTGAGAGATTTTAGAGTTAGGTTTTTAATATAGAAGGCCTCTGACCGACGTAGAGTTTTAGCAGAGAGGTAAAAAAGTTTCCTTTTTTCTTTTTTGGACAATAGATAAAAACAAATTTTTGTTTTTTTTGGTTATTTCACAAATAACTCTTAAATATTTTTTCTAATTTATAAATTGGGTTAATTAGCCATCCTTAAAAAAATGAAAATTACCTAGGATAATATTTTTAAATTTTTTTCATAAAAATAATTTTTAAGAAAAAAAAATGATCAAAATAAAATTTATTAAAAAATACAAATATATATTTATATATTTGGGTTAACTAATCTAAACTTAAAGTTTAAAGTTATGAGTTGGGGTTTTGAAGATCGATTTTAAAATTTTCAAAAAAAAAATAATATTAATTTTTTTTATAAAAAATTATTTTAATCATTTTTTCGAAAGTTATTTTGTTACAAAAACTTTAAAAAAACTATGCCAAAGATTTGCCTTACTAAATTTTACAATTAGCATGTTCCTAAACGGTCTTATAAAATTCATATTTTGACGGTATATTTTTGCATCATACTGAAAATGTCATACAAACATTTTCTCTAATATATATAATTTGTTTTTCTTATGATCATATCTCTTGGTATATAAATATTATTGAGTCAATGTGACTTCCACAAAACTGATAGTTATAAGCATCCTATTTAACATTAAAATTAATCCACTAACTAGATGTTTTTTGGACGAAAATTGCCTTATACTATATACATATCATCTCATCAAATACAATAAACACTAGCCAAAACACCTCTATAAATACATCACGTCTATGGATGAATACATACGGTGTCGGGTGAAGATTCACCTACGGTTTTTATCATGTCATGAAAACACACAAAAGCAGCGAAAATGTAGCTAAAAGAGTTCCACAAACATAGTCTAAAGTCACTGCAAAAGAAAACATCAAAAGAACTAAAAATCTTCCACAACATTCTGAAAACCATGTCGTTAAGAAGACAAACATGGACTTTGCTCATTTCTCATCTTCATCACTCGATAACCCGAGTTCTATTTTCACCTCCTTATCTTCTTTGACGGTCTTGTTGGATGATTCTGAATCTCTTTTGTCGTCACTGTTCTTTTGTTTCACAGGCTGTTCTTCTCCTGTTGGTTGCGGACCAGCATCTTTGCTTCCCGATGATTCTTGTTCCACCATGGACGCCGCCTTCTTCACAGTTTCATCGTAAATAGATAGAACGCGTTGGAGCTCATCGTTCAGGTGCAGAGCCTCAAAAAGAACACTCTCATCGTCTGTAGTGCTCTCTATGATCATCTGAATCAACGGCTGTGACTGCTTGCATTTCTCCATCAAGCTTACCGTTAGCTCGTCCTGTAACCACAACATACATAGCAAACACCATTACTTATCTTTGTCCTGTCAAAAGAATGGTTAAAGTAGGCAACAAAAACACCATTACTTCTGTGTGATTCGGCTTCCCTTCAGTGTTCAACATGCTAGAGAGCAACTCGAGGCTGTTCCGTGTAATCTCAATCTGTTCTTTCTTATCTTTGATCGATAAGTTTCCAAAGTTATAGTCAAGAAGACCACCATCATCTCCACGAGCCTGTTCTTGATTAGGAACCGGATAGCTACCAGGTGGAGGAACTGGAACAGGCCGTTGCATGAGAGACTCCAGAGAACTTTGTCCCCTCATTGGATTCTCCTCGTTACGAGCATTTAAACCATTATCTCCTTCCAAGCTCTAACAAACAAACAAACAAGGATCATAAGGGCATTATTAACCATGATTTCTTATGGTGGGATTCTTAACTTTGATGAGATACGTTTCTTAATTTTTAATTAAAAAACTTAAGAACCGCCATTTAAATAAGAAAAATCTCTTAACCGAACAATGTAAATAAAAAAAAATCAAATCATAAGTTAAAAACCCTACCTAAAAGATCGGGGTTAATCATGGTCTAAGCACATCAACAAAACCCAAAATCAGATTCAAAAGAGGTTATTACTACCATATAAGTCTGCTTGAAAACAGGAAGATAAGCAAGATCCTGAGACTGTCCCCAAGCTCTAATAAGCTGAAAAGCTCTGCTTCTATTCTCCGAATCAGCTTCACCATTCTTAACCAACCAAACCATCTCATCAAGAACTCTCTCAGAAGCAACTTCAGAGAAGATCTTGTCACAGTTCATAGCACAAGCCTCAAGAAGCTCCAGACTCAACCTTTGGCTTACAGGGCTTTTACCAGAGATCTTCCTCTTGATGGCTCTAACAATCTCCGTGGCGTTAAACTCCTGGTTGTTGATCTGAGCGCATATCCTCATGTTCATTCCCCAGTTAGGCTCCTCTAACGTCTCTAGAGTAGCTTCATCAACCATTTTGGATTCCAAGGTCGGAGCTTGGAGGATGTCTTTGACTTTATCACTCACCATTCTGCTCATCTGAGCTCCTCCTGTCTTTATCTTCTCTCCCCATTCAGCTATCTTCAACTTGTCCATGGTTCTTGTGATTCACCTGCATATAAAAATCAAAACTTTTGTCTAAATTTACGAGCTTTGATAGAATTAACAATACACAATCGTCAAATTCGAATAGATCTAAATCAAACAAAAGCTTCAAATTGTAATAAAAGAGATCAGGGAAGATAATAATCACAATAAAATAAATTGGATTGATCAAATGTGCTGCTCTAGAGAATTTGAAGAATAAGAAGAAGGAAAAGAGGAGAGAACCTGAGATGATGTAGTTTCTTTCGGACGATCAAATCTTGTCTTAACCTTGAATCTGCAAAACCTGTCGGATCGAAATGTTGAGCAGAGAAGTAGAGGAGGAGAAAGGGTTGTGAACACGTGGCAGGTTGAGAAAGTCAATACGGTTTTCTGGTCAAATTTAGGGGTGGACAAAAAAACTCAACCCAACCGAACCGAACCAACCCAATCAAAGTTAACCAAACTAAATTAAACCATGTTTTTACGTAACTTAATTAATTCATGTTTACTCAACCCAAATATTTTGGTTTGATTTGGTTCTAAACTGAATCAAACTGATAATTCAATATGTTTTTATCTATTAATAAATTATATATATATATATATATTGTATTTTTTTATTAAAGTTTCAGTTTTTTAATTTTATATATTTGAAGTTTATAAATATAACGCATATAATACTATTGTTTATTCTCTAATTTTAATACGTTTACCTAAATATTATATTAATTTCAAAGTTTATATTCCATTCTTATTTTTTATAAATTTATTATTTTTTAATTAAATTAATATCAACATATTTTATAACCAAACAAAAACTACAACAAACCAATCTAAACTATAATAAAGTAAACTGAATTAATCAAAACCAAAATAAACTGAACTAAATCAAACTAAATCTAAATTAAATTCCAACCAAAGCTATTTCGGTTTTGATTTGGTTGAATTTTATAAAATTTTAGTTAACGAAACCAAACCAAATCAAAACTAAATCGATATGTCCATCCCTAGTCCAACTCCCGTGTGGGGGCTAATGTGTTCAATTAGTTAATACAGGGGGGACTATCGAAACCAGATAAATATACAGGGCCTATTTTGAAAAATCTTTTTTTTCTCCATAAACACACAACGGCGACGACGAAGCTGAGAAAACCGACGCGGCAAAGGGGTCCTTTCCGATCACCAGTAGCTATCTCTCTCTCGAAGATGGCGTACATCTCGAATTGGGTCAGATACATGGCTCACAAGCTTGAGTACTCCCTCACTCTCACCCTCAAGGTTCTCTCTCTTTCTCACTTGCCTTTGGCTACTAAGTAGTTTGGTTGAATTGAGCTTTTGATTCTGATTATGGAGCTCATATAATCAAATCATAGCTATTGAATTTGTGTTTTGTAATATGTACCATGTTGTATTGTGAATATGATCTTTTCAGCTAATTGAAATGTTTATAAATGGGATTATAGAATTAGAATCTGATTTGTTTTACCATCCTTTGAGTTACTTAATGTCACAGCATCATACTAAAGGGAAGCTCAGTGACCGAGAACTCGTTGGTGTAGTCTTGAAGAATCTACTCTATGGGAAGATAACTTACCTACACTCTGTCTCAGCTAAAGGACAAGAGATGGCCCCAACCATGGTAGCACATGAAAACACACTGCTTGTCCGTAAACTACCAGTTGTTGATACAAGGTATGTTTTCTTGGCCTTAAGGGTTGGTTAAGTTCTTTTTGTTCCAAGTACTACTTGTAGTTTCACTGATAGGGATGTCACGTGGTTCTTGAACTCCATACCTTGCATAGGAGTTATATACTTGATTTACATGAGCTAAAGTCCTGGGATTTTGCTGCATTTAGGAGTTGTAAGTAGGCATAGGAGACAGAGAGGGAATCAAGGATTGAAATTGGAGAATTGGTAGTGGATGAAACAACCATTAGACAAGGGTTGTGATCTTTGTGAGGAGTGCTAAGTCTCATTTTCACTAACCTTTACTTCAACATTCTGATAATCTAGTCTACTGTGATGACTTTAGTTCATCTTAACAGTTATAGACACTGCCCAAAAGTTTAAGACTTTTTCTTATAAAATGTGTAGTACGTAGGTACGTCTATGTACTTTTGACAGATTTAAAACATAATTGAGTTGGTTGGCACAGACAACTGCCTTGTAAGTAACGCCCATCTGAATTTCTTGGTATTTTTGTCTAGGTATGTTTTTGTTGGAGATGCTGTTGTGTTGAAGGACCCAAATGAAACAGATAAGTATCTAGTCAGAAGACTAGCAGCTTTGGAAGGATCCGAAATGGTATCAAGTGATGAGAAAGACAAGCCTTTTGTTCTCGAAAAGGATCAGTGCTGGGTCGTAGCTGAGAACCAAGACATGAAATCTAAGGTACACACTGTGTTTCTCCCATACACCACACATTATTGTAAACAAGTCCCACCTTGTTGCTTATCCTTGTAGTCCCACTTTAATAGGAAGCATATGATAGTCGAACATTTGGTCCAGTTTCAATGGCTGACATAGTAGGAAGAGCTATATATTGTCTGAGGACAGCCGTGGATCATGGTCCAGTAAGTAACAGGTAACGAGAAGAGACCATCCTCTCCTATCAGTCAACATTTTTCTTCACAAAATATTCATGAATTATATCTCTGTAACAGTGAGTTTGCCATGGAAGAGGATTCTCCAATCCTGGCGGTAGAACTTGACGTGGATGAATTGGCTAAAGACCACAAGGCCTAGTAATAACAAGGAACCTGATTACATCATTTCACCGGCTCTTTGTATATGGGTCGAGATGTTTGTGCCAAGTGTTGGCCAAGCTTCATATGGATCCTTGTTGAGAGTGTTGAGGAAAAGGTTCCCTAGCTTCTTCATCTATGAACAAAAATTTCTTTAGAAGAATCCAAACCATGGTTTTAAAATCGAACCGAACAAGACTGTACCATGGAACATAATCTGAAACTGAATATGATTTCTTCACTTGGTTAAACTTTTTGTTTGACATGGTTAACCAATCTCTAGCCGAACTTACAAAGCCCATTTGGGAATCATAAGCCCAATTTCAATAATCCCATGAGCCAAGAGAGAAAGGAGATTAGGTAAAGTGCTTGACCAGCTTGAGGTTATACCTGCTTTTGTTCAACATCTATTCTATTAAAAGAGAAGTCATCACTCATTTCATGTGTGATTTTTTTTGGACCATCAATAGGAAACTTTAATAAATGTATTTTATTAAAATTAATAAGAAAATATTTGTAACAACTATAATCATAATATCTTCTGATATCTTTTTGTTTTAAATATAAATATATATTAAAAATTATAACAAATCTTTTGAAAAAGATTTTATCAAGATCTCAACTTTAAAAAGTTCTGTAAATATTTCACTAATTTCGAATTAGTAATGAAATATAATTATATATTAATATACATTCAGTAATATTTTATAAAATTAAAAAAAATTAAAATTATATCTTTTATAATAAAAAAAAATTATACTTAATATATATATATATATATATATTATCTAAATAAATATAAAAAATGTTAAACGGTAATCTAACTTTGAAATCTATATCAGAATTTAGTAGAAATTAAATATAAAATAATTTTAAAATATAATTTTTCATATATATTAATTTATTTAGTCATCAAATGCAAATCCAATAAGATAAACTATAAAATGTAAACTATAAAATGATTGTGTCTGTAATAGTTATATAAACATTAAAATATATGAGTAACTTTATAGTTACAGTACAAAGGCATAGTTTATATATTAAATTTATCAATAATTTAATATAATTTGGTGTTATATATAATCTAATTTTATAATAATTTTTGCATTTATTATAACATTATTGGTTATGCGAGTTTTCTTTTTATACTACAAAATTATATTTTATATAATAAATTTATCAATAACTTAATAATTTGGTGTTATATATTATCAAACCTTATAATAGTGTTTGTGTGGCTTATAAAAATATTTAAATATATAACTAATGATGAAAAAAGTTATATATATATATATATATATATAAAAAACAAAACCCGCGCGGTTGCGCGGGTCAAAATCTAGTTAAGGTTTGTGATCAATCATCTGACATATATTTCCTCCCTTCTATTGAGATAGATGTTTTAGACAAAAAAATATTTTACAAAAATAAATTTATGTGTTCACTATGAAAATATTGTAAATTTTTTTAAAATTAATTTATTTTATTGAACTATAATTAATTAAAAATTATTGATAATTAAAAATTATAAAAAACTATATATTTATTATAATAATTTAATACATTTTTTTAATATGTACGAAGACACTAAAAAAAACTATCTTTACCAAACAAAGATAATATTATTAGAGAATATGATTATAGGCAATCCAAACATGAATCCTTTCATCAGCATATTTTCTGGTTAGATATAATTTTTTTTTCTTTTGGTTAGACTTTGTGATTAGAATACAACGTTATCTTTATACTAGATATGGGTTTTCTTAACTACTTTTTCTTGTTTATTTAAAAGTTAAGATAAACTAGGTTTAATAATTTAAATACTAGGATAAGCTTTTTAGGACTATCATAAACAAAAAAAAATATTAAGAAAATAAGCATTAAGGAGGTAGAGTGATTTACATATATATAATACATGTTTCCCAACAGTAACGCAACAGTAGACTTCTGTCTATACACTTCCAACATCTCCATTACATCCCTTCCAAAATCCGACAACAATAAAACTACATATTATAAAAATAAAGTTCACTCAAAATCTCATAAAATTTTAAAAGTAGAGATGATCATGAACATGATCTCATAACCTCTTCTAAGTAATCAGCACCCAAATCCTCAAAAACCACAAGCGTTGTATCACTTTCTTGCTTCTTAGCAACACTCTGTTTTCTGCTTCTTGACGTTGAACAAGAAGAGCAAGAAGAAGAAGGAGAAGACTTCTTCTTTCCTCTGGGTCGGTTTCTCATGGAATGTTTCCTCTTCAAAGCTATCACTGGAGACTCTCCGTTGTATAGATTCACATTCTCCATCTTCTCCAGAGACTCTCTAACAACTTCTACAGGGAAGTTGAGTACCGCGAGGTCACCTTTCAAAGCGAAAGCTGCTTGATCATAAGCTAGAGCCGCCTCTTCAGCAGTATCAAACGTTCCTAGCCACACTCTTATTCCTTTCCTCGTTGAGTCTCTTATCTCGGCTGCGTATTTACCCCACGGCCTCTTCCTCACTCCTCTGTGTGACCTCTCCTCCTCCTCCAAGGCCGCCACGGTTTCTTCTTCTTCTTCTTCTTCTTCTTTGATGTTGAGTGATGATTCAAATGTGAAGAAGTCATCATTGAAAGGGTTAAATGAGAGGAAGGGTTGATCATGTAAGAAACTCTCTTCCCACAAGAATGATTCTTGTGAGCTCCATGAGTTTGTTGAACAAGAATCTTGACTTTGGGTTTCTGAGAAGAAGCTAGTTTGATACTCCATTTACAATCTTTTTATTATCTTTAATAAGTGGTTATACATTTAGGAAATATATGGGATATATATATACACGAGATGTGGAACTGGTTAGATATTTGAATTAGAGGTGCATTATGTAATATTATAATAGTTTAATATATTTTATATCGTTGGGTCCAACTGATAATAAGGCTGCATACAAAAGATCAATAAACCATTTATTTAAAAGGTAATATAACGTAATAGGATCTATCTCTAATTGTGGTGGGTGCATTGTTCCACGTGGGACAAGACCAAGTTTTGAGGGAATGACGTACGGCGGCGTGTTTCCGACAAAATACATGAGGTCACATTTTGTTGACATGGCTTAACGTTTGCCATGTTGGCGTTTGTTTTCTCAAGATGTCGTTAGTAGAGTTCTCTTTTATTAGTAATTAATATTTATGGTTTAGGCAACAACTACATTCAAAGTATAATATATATATAATTGTTCCTAACTATAAAAATTATAGTCTTACAAATTACTCTGTTTATTCCAAAATATAAGATATTTTAGATAGATACATGATTATTTTTTGGAAAACATTATCTAAAAAGATTATTAAAATATAAATTATAAAACTATTTAATAAATTATAAAAAGAGAAAAAATATTATTGACTACACATTTTTTTATTATGTTAAAATTTATCTAGAAAAATAAAAATATTTTATATGTATAATATTATAAATTTAAAAATGGATGAAAAATTAATATTATAGTTGACATAAAACGAAAAATAAATACGAGAACAGACATGAAAGAAACATCAACAGTGATCCGAATCTGAAACACTTGATATAACACTAGTGGAATACTATTAACAACAAGCCCTTGTTAAATTATAACTTATAGAGTGTTTTCTTTTTTTGAAAAGGATAACATATATGTATAGTTTAATAAAACATATAGTTATATCGTTTATATAACACGTGCATAGTAACAATAGATGTTACATCACAAAGCATAACAATTTTAGTACGCAAGATTTGTTTTACTGACAAGTGATTACAAATATGCGGCTAAATGGGTCAAACATGCGACCAAAACCTAAGAATGATCACTGTTTTTTTTTTTCAACGTATCATGCAAAAAATATTAACATATCATCCCAAAAAAACATTAGCATCGGAATACAATGGTGATGTACGACCAAAAATTATGCATGCAAGCTATTAAGTTAGTTTTTATCAGTTTATTATTATGGTTTTTCACATGTTACGTTCCGGATACTTTGCTTTTACGGTGTGCTAGAAAATATATATGTTTAAAAACTTAATAAACATTCGATGAAATATACTGTCACTTTGATCATTATATACTACAATTAGAATTATTTGTTCACTCCAAGAGCTAGGGTATAATATTACAAACTGATAACAGATTTACATAACGAGATGTATTTTGGTCAAATTGTTTTGTTGGAAGGTAGTCTTGTCGGGGTATAAAAGATTGGCTGCCACATAATAGTATTGGCTTCACGAAATTGACTATGTTTTGTTCTGTTATATATTACAAGATGAAGAAGTTGAATTGGCTGAGATAGTCGCCGCCTCTATTAATGTATAGAAGGCTAATTGAAGCTTCTATATTCACTATTATTGCTGGTAGAAAAGTATATACAACACTTGTTATGACTTGTCCCTTTATCTCAACGTCCACACATGCATGTACTCTCCATGCATTATTTACTTATGCGTTAGTATTTTTTTTCTAGTCATTAATACAAACATTGGCAATAAACAAAAATACAATGTAATAAGATCACACAAACTCAATATCACTAATTCTTCTTCTTTTTTGAAAAATATTAAATTTATTCATCCCAAATAATTTTCTTACAAAAAATTGCGACTAATATGAACACAATAGTTAATAGAAACAGAGGAAAGGACAGAGCATGTCCCATTTTTGCAGATTTCATCTCATCTTGTTCCTAACCAAACCTCCATTGCAGAGTTTAAGCAATATATCATTAAAAAAAAATTCTAAAAAACAACCAAAGTGATGAGATAGGCCTGATCATACTTTAATTGGGCAGCATTCTAGTATATACTTATATATTAAGCAATGGTTAATGAAGAGGTCAATTTATTGTTTCTTTAATAACGTGAGAATTACGTATAAAACTAGGATTTGGATGCAAATAGAATACGTAATAGAGAAATATTATATACCTAAAAAAAATTGTCATTAATATAAATTCTATTAAATGATGTAAATATACATTTATGTCATTAGGTTAACTAATCTAAATTTAGGATTTAGACTTATGTAATGGGTTTTTGGATATGAGACTTAAAATTAAAAAAAAAAAAATTTAAAAAAAACTATATTAATTATTTTTTCTTTAAGATCTATTTTTATGACAAAAACTTCAAAAAGGTCTATCTAAGATATTTGTCCATAATAGTATGTCATTGGTCTGTATTACGTTAATTGCAGAATTTTAGTTACGATGATTTACTTAAGAATTAAGAGCATGTACATTGGGGGTCTCTTAGCAGAGGTTCTTAACTTTTCTAAAATACGTTTCTTAACTTTTAACTAAGAAAACCTAAGAGACGTCTCTTAAATAAGAGTCTTAAGAGCCGTCTCTTAACAAAAAAAAATTTTAAAAAAAAAAAGTGTCAAATTAAGTTAAGAACCTCATTCTAAGAAACGCTTATAAAGATGGTCTAAGATCATATCATATTAGTTGGTCGATAAAAATAAAAAAGAATAGTAGAACTTTCTTAAATATGAAAAAGAAAGTTCTGACTTTCTTTATAGATGACCATACCCCATGTGATCAGAAGAGACGACTGATTAGACTGATGCGGGGTCCTTTGGTTGCAACTTGAAACTCGATAAATTGACAGTAGATGAGAAGGTTCGAATCCGAATTGTGCTAAAACATTATTGGACCACTAAGCGACAACTCTTTTTTTTTTCCAAATTTCTCCTCGAGTGTACACAATAGTTTTTGTTTATCTTCATTTGATCTAGTAGATTACCACATTTATCCGATAAATTATATAAAATTATCTTAATTTTTTTATGTTACTCATATACATGTTTTACCAAAAAAAACTACAGATAATCCGAGCCCACACACCTTCATTGCTCAGTTGGAGGAAGAATGCCAAACATCCAACCCAACCGACATGTTGAATGCTCCAGAAGATGTAATAAAAGAATTAAAGCAAGATGTTAGTTCAGAACCAGAGGCCCCTTTGATTCAGCAGTCTGCTGAAACTCCTGCAGCATCAGATCTTCCGTCAAAGCAGGTAGTCTCCTTGGACAGGAACATGGGATTCTCAACGGTTCATGTGTTTCATGAAGATGATGACTCTGGCCCTAGCTCTAGTAAGGCAGACGATTCAAGTGACCCTTTCTTACTGGTTTCTAACAGGTAGAGTAGCCGCAAGGCTACAATAAACTAAACACTTTTGATCATGTTTTTTGCGTGGAATGTAAGAGGTCTGAACAGCGATAGACGCCACTCTTCAGTCAAGGACTGGATAGGAAAAAATAAACCCCTTTTTGGTGCGTATTTAGAAACGCGAATTCAACACAGTAACTCAAGTCGGATTTCTAGAGCTCTTCCAGCGGACTGGAAGTTTTTTGCGAACTCGGATAGCCATTCTACTGCAAGGATCATTGTTGTATGGCACTCGAGTGTCACGGTTACGATATACCAGGTATCACCTCAAATGATTACCTGTGGTGTTTTCATTATGACCCAAAACCTCTCCCTCATAGTCAGCTTTGTCTATGGCTTTAACCAAGTCGAAGAGAGGCATCAACTGTGGAATGAATTGGCTTATATTAATGTTACTACTCCAGCAGCTAGATTTCCATGGGCAGTATTAGGTGACTTCAACCAGATATTAAGATCTGATCAAAACTCTCAGCATTTGAGTGGAGACGTGGACACGATGGGAATGGATGATTTTAATTTGGCTATACAAGAAGCTGGATTATTTGAGGCCCAATCCAATGGTCTCACTTACTCTTGGTGGAATAATCAAGATGCAAATCCGGTTGCGAAAAAAATTGATCATGCTTTGTTCAACCATCACTGTGCTCACTCTTTTCCTGATTCATATTGTGAGTTCTTGGGGCCGGAACAATATGATCATGCGCCTTGCTTAGTCAAAATGCCATCTCAGACTCGGCGTGCTCCAAAACCGTTTAAGTTTTTCCACCACACCATTGATCATCCGGATTACTTAGACACGGTAAAAAGAGCTTGGCATTTTGATAATGTCCAGGGTACTCTGCAGTTCAAGCTTGCAAGATCGCTTAAGCTCCTCAAGCCAGCTCTAAGGAGACTAAATGCTCGGCACTACAGTGGTATCTCTCTGAGGGTAAAAGAGCAGGCTTCTCTGGTTGCTTTGGCTCAGCGCCAGTTACTTTCAAATCCTGATAGAGAGACTGCTACGCTGGAACATGAGGAAAGAGGAAAGCTTCACGTACTCATTAAGGCATAAGAGAAATTCTATAGGCAGAAGTCCAGGGTACAGTGGCATCATCTGCGCGATAGGGACACCTCCTTTTATCATAAATCGGTGGTCGAGAGAGCAAGCAGAAACCACATTCACTTCCTTCGAGATACCAATGATCAAATGATTAATACATCTGAGAGTATTAAGGACCATGCGGCTGAGTATTTCAAAGATATTCTTGGCTCCACTGTGTTACATCAGTCTCCTCCAACAGTGGAGGAATTAAAGGACTTAATGCCCTTCAGATGCTCAGACTCCCAAAAGATTGGCTTATTGCAGGATGTTACTAGTGAGGAAATCACTAAGACAGTGTTTGTTATGCCCCTTAGTAAAAGCCCTGGTCCTGATGGGTTCTCTGTCGAGTTTCTAAGATCATCGTGGTCAGTTGTGGGGAAGGAATTAATGGATGCTGTGCAAGAATTTTTCAGGAATGGGAGACTTGTAAAGGACCTAAACAACACAACTATTGTATTAATTCCCAAGACGTCCCAGGCTTGCAACTTGGAGATTTCAGACCTATAAGCTGCTGCAACATCACTTATAAGGTGATAGAAAAAATTATCGCCAATCGATTGAAGCCAATTCTGCAGGAAAGCATCAGCCCTAACCAATCTGCGTTCCTAAAAGGGCGAAGTCTAGTCGAAAATGTGCTTCTCTCCTCCGAGCTGATTAGTAACTATGGTAAGTCCTCGTGTGCAAAAAGCTCAATGCTTGAAGTTGATCTTAGGAAAGCTTTTGACACTATTTGCTGGGATTTCTGACTGAAATTGTTGGAGGCTCAAGATTTTCCACCTCGGTTTAGGGATTGAGTTAAAGAATGTATAACCTCTCCGAGGTTCTCTTTGTCAATCAACGGAGAGTTAGCTGGGTTTTTTAAAAGGAGAAAAGGGTCTAAGACAGGGTGATTGCATCTCTCCCTACCTTTTCATAATGGTAATGGAGGCGCTGTCTAAAATTCTTGAAAAGGCAACCTCTCAGGGCAGGATAAAGCTGCACCCAAAGTGTGAAGACCCTATTGTCACTCACCTACTTTTTGCAGACAACCTCCTCCTATTTTCTGATGGCTCCCGTGCTTCATTAGCTGGAATTTCTTCGGTTATGTCGGAATTCAAGACATTGCCGGGGCTGGAAATGAATCCTTCCAAATCAGAAATCTTCTTTGGTGGATATAATGATATTGAAGCTGTTGTGATAAGTGATCTGTCAGGGTTTAAGCAGGGAATATTTCCTACTCGCTATCTTGGCTTGCCTCTAAACCCTGGTAGACTTTCTCTCTCTACATTACAGCCCCTTCTCGATAAAATAACCAACAAGCTGCACTCATGGACAGTGAAATACCTCTCTTTTGCTTGGAAGATCAGGCTCGTTGCTTCGGTAATATATGGGATGGTAAATTTCTGGAGTGTTGTTTTCGTTCTGCTCAAAGCGTTCTATGCTAAGGTGGATTCGCTATGTGCAGCCTTCCTTTGAAAGAATAAAACCTCCTCTGCTAGGGGCTCTCGAGTGGCTTGATCAGATATCTGTAAACCCAAAACTGAAGTGGGACTAGGGATTAGACATTTTGAGAAGTTCAAGACGGTATTCCAACTCAAGCGAGTTTGGTCTTATTTCTTTGATCCCGATTCACTATGGGTGAAATGGTTAGAAAAGCATATTTTCAACGAAATGGCTATTGGCAGATGCATGAATCGCCTAGATTCTCCTATACTATTATAAGCATGCTGCAACTAAGACCACTGTTATCGGAACTAATGAGATGCGTTATTGGCATTGGAGAAGCTGCAAGTTTTTGGTTTGATTCTTGGACAAACCTTGGACCGTTGATTGAAGTTGCAGGACAATCTGGTCCTCGCAGTCTACGTCTCCGGAAGAATGATGTAGTCCTGGATGCAACAGCTAATGGCGCATGGAGGTTACCACCTGCAAGATCACAGGAGATGCAAGCAATTCAAATTGCTATCACGTCAGTGGAACCACCAGCCGCTGCCCGTGGACCTGATCGATACTTATGGAGAAAGTCTGCTGATTCTTTTGGTCCTTTTTTCTCTTCCAAGACCACTTGGGAGTTCCTGCGTGTTCCTACACCAACTGCGTTCTGACATAAAACCATTTGGTTCAAGGAGAACATTCCAAGAAACACGTTTATGGCGTGGTTGGCTTTACTACGCCGGCTACCCACTAAAGATAGACTTCGTCGTTGGGGCCTAAATGAGGCAGGAGAATGCGTGCTATGTTCTGCTGCATTGGAAACTCACCACCATTTGTTCTTCGAGTGCAGTTTCACCTCACCTATCTGGCAGAGGTTTACTTCTCAGATCAGGGCTAATCCCCCCTTAGACTTACACTCAACGGCAACTTGGATAATCTCGCCTAGCAGTCAAGCCAACCGTAATGAAGTCATCCTCCTCAAGCTCATTTTCCAGTCAATCATCTACCTCATCTGGAAGGAACGAAATGCTCGTATTTTCTCGTCTGTGTCGTCTACCGCTAGTGGAATCCACCTTGCCCTAGACAGGCTCCTCCGTGACCGGCTCCTCTCGCTCCCAGCATCGCCTTCAGCCGGCCCTTCGTTTCTTCTCTCTTATTTCTCTTCTTATAGGCCTCATTGAGTGGTTGTGTTGTTTCTGCTGGTTTGGTGTTGTTTTCTTTCAGTGTAATAAGTTGCTTGCAACATTGTGAAAAATCAAAAATGGTATAAATATTAACATTTTACCAAAAAAAAAAAACTTATATACACGTGTGCAAAGTTTTGTAGACAAAACTTGAGTAACGATCTTAAAGTTTTTCTTATAATACATGTAACTGGTGTCTAGTGTGTGACATGGTGCGTAATTGAGCGGGTGTTTGTTCCGTTACGTACCATATGTGCATGCAAACCCCTAAAACCTAATGTATTGGATATAAGAGTGATAACAAATCTATTTACTCAACTCTAGTTTAACAAATTGAATAAGATGATGGGAATAACAATTAATTGTTTGAAAACGATAAAAATAAATCTGAGGTCTACTCTCTAAAATAGGTTGATTTTGACTCTAATGTCCATGTGCATGCCCCTTGATACAATGTCATATCATTATCACGAAAAAAGTTTTATATCATGTTGGAGCTATTCTCACAGTTTTTGTTATTATATACTTATTTTTGTTAAACCGGGTTTCTATCGATTACAACCGAGAATAACAAATGGCCAAAGTTTGATCGTTTTCTTCGAAAATGGTTTCAAACATTTGATAAGATTATTCGAAATAGATTTGTGTAGTATTTTTTTGAAACATTGATAATAGCGTGGTTATTTTTATCAGCATTGTGGTTTCACAAATCGAATGTATAGTTTTAATAAGAACTTGCTCTCTTATTAATCTCTTGAGAAAATCACTTAAAACTCAAGAATTCTCAAAACAATAAAACTCACAAGTATTGCAACATCTCTGCAACTACTTATATAGGAGTATATAATCCTTATCCTAATAGTATTAACTTTTTTTATTAAGATATATCCTAATCTTTTAAAATAACTAAAACAAGATAATGAAGTTATTTCAAGCTTACTTCCAACATTCTCCCTCTTAAGCTTGAAACACCCAAATCTTCAACGCCAATTAACGATCGCATTTCCTTGTATCGAAGTTTGCTGAGTCCTTTGGTTAGTATATCTGCTCTCTGTTCATTGCCCGGAATGTGCTGCACCCCAATCAGATTGTTATCGACACATTCACGGATAAAGTGGTAACGTCGATGTATATGCTTGCTTCTCCCATGGAACACCGGATTCTTTGTTAAGGCTATCGCAGATTTGTTGTCGATGAAAACTACTACTTTCTCACACTGTTTTCCCATAACTTCACCGAGCAAGTCTTGAAGCCAAATAGCTTGTTTTGCTGCTTCAGTCGCTGCCATAAATTCCGCTTCACAAGATGAAAGGGCAACAGTTTCTTGTTTCTGAGAACACCAGGTAATAGGTGAATTTAAGAGATAGAAAACATGTCCTGTGGTACTACGACCGTCATCTTCATCCACATTATGACTTGCATCACTAAATCCTATCAGCTTTACTTCTGATGCTCGTCCAAACTTCAACCCGTGGCTAAGCGATCCCTTCAGGTAACGTAAGATTTGTTTCATGGCTGCATTATGCGAGGTTTTGGGATCTTGCATATACCTACTCATGAGACCAACCGCAAATGAGAGATCCGGTCGTGTGTGTAATAGGTACCGAAGGCAGCCGACAACTCGTCTATATTCCTTCTCGTCTACACTTGTCTCGCTTTGTGCCTTGGATAGTTTCAAACTTGGGTCAAAGGGTATATGAACTGCATTGCAGTCTCCCATGCCGGTCTCTTCCAAGATCCTTTTTGCATACCTTTCTTGTCTTAATGTTATCCCATCTTCACGCTGATCGACCTCGATACCTAAGTAATAAGTCAGCTTGCCCAAGTCACTCATCTCGAATTTGCTGGACATTCTCTTCTTGAACTCGATGATCAACTCAAGACTCGTCCCAGTTATTAAGAGATCGTCAACATAAACTGCAACAAGTAAGAGATGGTCCATGTCTTGACATCGATATAGCGCAGGTTCTTTAGAGCATTTGTGAAACTTTAAATCACTTAATACTTTATTCAGTTTCTCATTCCATGCTCTTGGGGCTTGACGCAATCTGTAAAGAGCCTTTCTTAGTTTGTACACTTTGTTTTCTTCTCCTTTAACTTCAAACCCTTCCGGCTGTAAAACGTATACTTCTTCTTTCAAATCTCCGTGTAGGAATGCCGTTTTGACGTCTAGGTGGTGCACTTGCCAGCCTTTTGATGCCGCAAGTGCTAACAAGAACCGAACAGTCTCGATACGAGCCACGGGAGCAAATACTTCATCAAAGTCAATACCATGTCTTTGTATATATCCCTTCGCTACCAACCTTGCCTTATACCTGTTAATACTTCCATCGGAGTTTCGTTTGATTTTAAAAATCTATTTAAGGCCAATTGTCTTTGCTCCTGCCGGAAGTATTACAAGATCCCAAGTTTTGTTTTTGACTATTGACTTGATTTCTTCTTCACAAGCATCTCTCCATACTTTCTTTTCTTTTGCTTCATTATAACTCTAGGGTTCATCGTTTATATTTAGTAGTAGTTTCTCTCCTTCTAACTCTGCCAGCATGATATAATCTTCCAAATAACCTGGTTGCTTTCTTTCCCTTTGAGAACGTCTTAATACGGGTTCCTCTTCTTCTTCGGCATCATCGTCTTCCTCTTCGTTCTGTATCACAGTATCGCCAGAGTTACCCGTTTCATGGGTAGTAGCAGCTTCTTCTGAGTTCGTAACATATATGTTGTCACTGATCTCATCAACCCCGTGATTACCATACACACTGGTGTTAATACGAAAACTTATCTTCTCTTCTTCTTTGTTGCAGACATTCCAGTCCCAGCTTCTGTTTTCCTCGAACACTACATCTCTACTAACCACCACCTTCTTTGTTGTCGGATCAAAAAGTCTGTAGGCCTTTGAACCCGGTTCGGTTCCGAGATGCACAAGCATTCTTGACCGGTTGTCTAGTTTCCTTAGATGTCCCGAGTCTATCTTTACGTGACCAAT
Source organism: Moricandia arvensis (assembly GCA_905132765.1). Lineage (NCBI taxonomy): Eukaryota > Viridiplantae > Streptophyta > Magnoliopsida > Brassicales > Brassicaceae > Moricandia > Moricandia arvensis. Next base: position 123,336 of record CAJHQP010000558.1, on the reverse strand, counting down.
GCATCCGAATACTCGTAGGTGCTCGACACTCGGTTTTCTTCCTTTGAATAACTCGTATGGAGTTTTAGCCTTAATCACTCGACTTACAGCTCTGTTAATAAGGTAAGTGGCGTGCCTTACCGCTTCCCCCCAGAGATAGTTTGGTAACTCCATATGTTTTAAGATGCTCCTAGTCATGTTAAGAAGAGTTCGGCTTCGTCTCTCTACGACCCCATTTTGTTGAGGGGTGTATGGTGCCGTTAACTGCCTTGAGATCCCGTTTGTATCACAAAATGAGTTGAATTCGTTTGATACGAATTCTCCTCCCCTGTCTGTTCTTAGTATCTTAATGACTGCGCCGCTTTCTTTCTCGACTATGTTCTTGAAATATTTGAACTTCTCGAATGCTTCCCGCTTCTCCTTTAAAAATATAGTCCACATATATCTAGAGTGATCGTCGATGAGAACAAGGATGTATCGTTTCTGTGATGGTGTAGGAGGTGTAATAGGTCCGCAAAGGTCACCGTGTATGAGATGGAGTATCGTATTACCTCTATACGATGATGAATGAGGGAAAGGAACCCTTGCTTGTTTTCCAAGTAAACACGAGTGGCATGTTTCTTTGTTGATCACGAGTTGTGGAAGTCCGTATACCAGTTCCTTGGTTGCCATTATCCTCATTGCTTCTCTTCCTATGTGACCTAACCTTGCGTGCCAGAGTGTACAAACATTACTGTCCGTGACTTGATAGCATTTTTCATCTCTCACGATGGTTACTTTGTAGAGACGGTTTCTTGAACGTTTTGCTTTTGCAATTAGTTTTCCGTCTTTGTCTCTCAAAGTGAGATAGTCTTCTTTCATTCTAACATCGCATCCACACTCTGTTGCTTGACCTAGACTGATAATATTACTTTTTAGGTCTGGTATATAGTATACATCAGCCAACATCTTTTTGTTTCTGTCCTTCGTATGAAATAGTATAGATCCTTTACCCTTGATGTCTATACGTGAGTCGTCACCAAACCTCACTTTGCCAGGATCGTATTATCAAGACTTTTGATGTATCTTTGATCCCCAGTCATGTGATTACTCGCCCCATTGTCTAAATACCATACTTGGTGGTTATCCGTGTTTGTCTCAAGGCTTTGTGGGTGTACGTTTTTCTCATTTAGGTACACCACCTCATGAACCATTAAGTCCTCTGCTTCAGTTGTATCATTATCTTTATCCTTCGTCTCTGCTGCCTCTTGCAACTTGAGGAGACGATCAGGACATACAGACGCAAAGTGTCCCAACTTGTCACACCGGAAGCATACTATCTTGGACATGTCGAAGTTATCTTGATAACGATCTTGGTTTCGATCATTATATCTTCCTCTTCCCCTCCCCCTGTTATAATATCGATTTCCTTGTCCACGACCTCTAGAGTTGTTGTAGTCTCGATTGGCCGTGTTAGAGTAGTTGTGTGCGGGTTGGGGCTCTGTGTTTGCGGCATACATGAGTTTAGTTTGTGTTTCGTTTGTTTCTTCCTCGTCCTTGGCAACTCTTTCCTCGTATGCTTTTAATCGTCCCACAATATCTTCGAAGCTTGTTGTTTTAAGATCTAGAACCTGCTCCAAAGATGCTACAATGTGTATATACTTTCTTCGTGGCAGACTTGATAGAAACTTCTTTACGAGCACTGATTCGTCCATGGTCTCTCCCAGCGCGGCTGATTTGGACGAAAGTTCTGATAACTTTCCCACGAAGTCATCTATTTTATCACTTTCCTTCATCTTTAGCCTATCAAAATCCGCCTTTAAGGTTTGTAATCTTGCTTCTCGAACTCGTTCAGCCCCCATGTGCCTTGATTTGATCGCATCCCAAACCTTCTTTGCTGTATTTAGCTCTCCCACCTGTAGAATTAGCGACTCAGGAATTGATTGGAATAATAGTGCAGTAGCCATATCATTCTTTTCTCCGTTGTCTGATTCATCCTCAATAGCATCCCAAACTTTATGTACTTTCAGCAGTACTTTAATTCGTATGGACCATACGGTGTAATTAGTTGACGTAAGCATGGGACATTGTATGCTCGACGTTCCTCCTCCTTCTTTCACTTTCATCGGAACTATGTCTTCCATATCGTCAGCGATCTTGCCCTAGTAGCTCTGATACCAATTGTGGTTTCACAAATCGAATGTATAGTTTTAATAAGAACTTGCTCTCTTATTAATCTCTTGAGAAAATCACTCAAAACTCAAGAATTCTCAAAACAACAAAACTCACAAGTGTTGCAACATCTCTGCAACTACTTATATAGGAGTATATAATCCTTATCCTAATAGTATTAACTTTTTTATTAAGATATATCCTAATCTTTTAAAATAACTAAAACAAGATAATGATTAGGATAACTTGAAGAACAAGTTATTTCAAGCTTACTTCCAACAAGCATTAGGTGTATTCACCATATAATTGATTCTTTTGGAAAATAATTTCCCACAAATTCCCCTTCAATAATATTCCAACATAACCATGAGTCTGGTTTCTTAACTCAAGTATACAACTATATATGATTTGAGTTAAAATTGCCTATGTCCAAACAATTATTTATGGTAATTTTTACAGTGTTTTGGTAGTTTATCGAAGCAGATCAAATAATTTTGTAGGAAGGTATATTATAATTCAATCATTCCAGGAGTAATCAGCGTTTTTTGAACTGGATATCAGTTACCCAAAAAAAAACTTAGAAGATAATTTTCTTGGTCAACTTCTGAAGATAATAGTTAAGAATAGTTTTTTTGTGTGTTGAAAACAGATAGTTAAGAATATACTTTAAGAGGATATACTAGACTAATAAATTGTTATGTAAAGATTTATAGGTTTTAAAGTAAATCAACTGAGTGGGATGAATGAGCCTATAGTGGTGGACCATTGAAATATTATTGGCTTATATCGCAACTTGGGAATACAATAATAATATGTAGCTAGAGAGACGGGTGCATGAACACTCTTGCTCATAAATTTTATTTGTTTTTGTAATCTTTGTAGTTTTTCTTTTTGTCCGGGCCTGCTAATCTTAGGTTATGTTTATACCCGGTTTCTTAGGATGTGATTTTTCACATAGTTTGACTCTTTTTTTTTTTTTTAGTTAAAAAACAGTTATTAGATCTTTTATTTAAAAAACGATTCTTAAATTTTCTTAGTTAGAAGTTAAAAAACATGTTTTAAAAAAGTTAAGAACCCATGATAAGAGATCGACAATAAACATATCCTTAGGCCATGTTCATTGCGGAGTTTTTAGGTGGGGTTTTAACTTTTAATTTTTCATTTTTTTGTTTTTTTTTTACTTTACGGCTAAGAATAGATTCTTAAAACTCTTATTTAAAAGTTAGTTTTTAGTTTTTCTTAGTTAAAAACTAAAAATCGACTTTTAACAAAAGTTAATAATCCCACTTAAAAACCCTGCAATAAACATACATGTCCTTACTGTCTCTACGGTAGACCAAATTATATCGTAGTTCATAAACTTTTTTTTCCTCATGACCAAGAATATGCAGACATGCAGTGCTATTTACTGTCCCTACTCATTAGATAACTAGATTAACAAAGAGAGTAAATTGTTTGATTGGAAAATTATTAAATCCCAGAAAATATAGTAGTTGGTTTTCAATCATCTACAATAACGGTTCAACTTGTGGAAGGAAAAATGATGAATGATTTTATAAAGAATAATAATAATATGTGTGGTGTGTTGAAGCTATTGATATTTTTGTTGCTTTCTTGATTTGTTAGCAGAAATTATCTTCTAAATTAAATAGTTTTAGTTAATTTGAGCTTGATGGCCAGTTAAGATTTTTCTATTGATGTATGATTTAGAACACTAATACATGCATATATATATATATACATTTAATAATACATGCATATTCTCATCTGGATAAAACTAAGTAGACATAATATTGATATTTATAGATCTTTGAAGTATAAACTTTTCTTGTGCTTATGGCCAACCATTAATAGTATTATGTTTAATGCATAGTTTTCTCATAAGTACATTTTAAGAACTCCAAGTTAAATATCACTAAACTACTACCCAATAAATATAATAATTTTGAAGTATGTATTTGTTTTTTTTGACAAATGAAATATGTATTTGTTAGAATTTGTTTTATCGAAACTAGCTGATAATCAGTCGGTCAAGACTTTTCTATTAGTTTTTGAACATATATACACGCATGCTCTCGGCAATACTCCAATTTCGACAAACTTACATATGTATATATGCTCCAAAACACTACACCATCAAATTTGATTTTTTTTTATATGCACCTAATTGAACAGAAGTAGTTGTATAAAATAAAAGCACTGTGAGTTTATATGGAGTTATCATTTTCTCTATTCAAACAGTATATTAGTTTGAGTTTTTAAATAAATGTATAAGAAAACCTCTAAATCAAAACTTGATAAAATATAGAATCTTCTTTTCATGCTCGACTTGTATTCCTCATTTGGAAAGCAAGAAAGTGCATGCACCTTCAATTCCATCACGTGTCTATTAATTTGGGCATGATTTAGTCGCCGGCCACGCTGAAAATTGAAGGCTTGTTTCTTATTTTTATTTACCCCTTTTATATTATGATATTAGTGGAAAGTATTGATAAACAACAATATATGTATCATCGTTAGACGCTGGTGGCAATAATTAATTTGGGGTGGGATACATGGTTATGACCGTATCAAATGAATCCAGCTACATTTTATCAATCTGGTTTAAAATATAAAAAATTCAACTGATTAACTAACATATCTAATTTGTGTACCAAAATTAGGCAAGTAGCAATATAATTTTTTTTTATATTAGGCTTTAATATTAGTCAAGTAGATATACTTTAAAAGAGTTTTACGGTTCTTCCCCTCCAGTTCATTGTCCCAATGAAACACAAGACAAAACAATAACATTGTGATAGTGGCTTTTTCTAAAGAAACTAGTATATTATTTTTATAAAATAACTAACTATGTTAAAAGATGGACTGATACGCATAATCATAACATAATCTACTAAATGAAAAAATAAGTAAAGAGAAAGAAAATTGATCAAATTTTTGAATTTGTAACTAATTAATGGTGAAAGATAATATAGTTTTCACCAAAGTAATTATAATTAGAAATTAATTATATCAAATGATAAATCTAATCAGTTAGTATTGTAGATTTATAACTTGCTTAATTTTTTTTTTAGTTGCACATATTAAAATGGCAGGGCCCAAAGGCCCAAAACAACAAAGTAGTTCACGTGATGGACTCTCTCTCTTTAAACCCAAAGGCCTTATAATTAACAGGTAGCCCACAAAACTCTGAAGTAGGCACGAGCACATTGACTTCCCTCTTTTAACCGATGCTGCATGAAGTCAAAACCCTCTGGTTCTTCCAGTGTCTCTTCGCTAGTTTGACTCTATGCCTTCTTAACACCCTCTGTTTCTACCAGAGTCTCTTCGTCTCGATACCTTCTTAATAAGCTGAAGTAACGATCTTCAAAGTCGTCATCTTTATAGACAACCTCAGATTCTTACATGAATGCTCTGACCACCGTGTCTACCCTCCGACGTTGCTCAACTTCACTTCTCGAAACTCTCCCGATTCTACAGCTAATCAAACAATGCTCATCCCCCAAGCTCCTAGACTCAGCTCTAGCCGCCATGATCAAAACCAGCCAAAACCAAGACTGTTTCTTCATGAACCAGTTCATCACAGCCTGCACTTCCTTCAACCGCCTCGACCTCGCCGTCTCCTCCACCGCCCTTATGCAACAACCCAACGTCTTCGTCTACAACGCGTTGATCAAAGCCTTCCTCACTTGCTCACACCCCTCTCGATCTCTCGAGTTCTACATCCGTATGCTCAGAGACTCTGTTTCTCCGTCGAGCTACACGTACTCTTCTCTCGTAAAGGCGTCTCTTTTCGATGAAGGGGTTGGTGAATCGGTCCACGCGCATATTTGGAGACATGGGTTTTGTTTCCATGTTCAGATTCAGACGACTTTGATTGTTTTTACTCGGGTTTGGGGAGAATTAAGGATGCTCGGAAGGTGTTCGATGAAATGCCTGAGAGGGATGGTTTCACTTGGACTACGATGGTTAATGCTTATGTTAGAGTCTTGGATATGGACTCTGCGAATGTTTTAGCTAACCGGATGTTAGAGAAGAATGGTGCTACGTGGAACTGTTTGATTGATGGGTATATGAAGTTAGGTGATGTGGAAGTAGCTGAGTCTTTGTTTAATCAGATGCCTGTGAAGGATATAATCACATGGACGAGTATGATCAAAGGTTACTCGTGTAACAAGAGGTATAGAGAAGCAATCTCAGTGTTTTATAAGATGACTGAGGTAGGGATTGTTCCTGATGAAGTGACTATGTCAACTGTTATCTCCGCTTGTGCGCATCTCGGCGTGCTTGATATAGGTAAGGAGGTTCATATGTACACGGTGGAGAACGGGTTTGTTCTTGATGTCTACATTGGTTCTGCACTTGTCGATATGTATGCCAAGTGCGGTTGCTTAAACCGAGCGCTTCTTGTGTTCTTCAATTTACCTAAAAAGAATCTCTTTTGTTGGAATGCAATCATTGAAGGGCTAGCAGCTCATGGTTATGCACATGAAGCACTGAGAATGCTTGGCAAGATGGAGGTGGAGTTAATCAAACCTAACGCAGTCACTTTCGTGAGTGTTTTAACTGCGTGTACTCACGCAGGTCTTGTAGAAGAGGGCCAGAAGGTATACCGTAGCATGAGTGAAGAACACTCTATTGTCTCTAATATTGAACACTACGGATGCATGGTTGCTCTGTACAGCAAAGCTGGGTTGATTCAAGAGGCTTTAGAAGTGATTAGAAGTATGGAACTTGAACCAAACTCGGTTATCTGGGGGGCGTTGCTTGATGGGTGCAGGCTTCACAAGAACTTAGAGATAGCTGAGGTAGCGTTTAAGAAACTGATGGTTTTGGAGCCAAGGAATAGTGGGTACTATTCCCTTTTGGTTAGCATGTATGCAGGAGAAAACAGGTGGAGAGATGTTGCAGAGGTGAGAGGGAGGATGAGAGAGTTGGGTATAGAGAAGATATGTCCAGGGACGAGTTGGATTGAGTTAGATAAACGAGTCCATATGTTTGCTGCAGCTGATAAGTCTCACTCTGCTTCAAATGAGGTTTACTTGTTGCTTGATGAGGTATATGAACAGATGGAGTTAGCTGGATATGTGAAGGAAACTGAGAATGTATATTAAGAGTTACCAAAAGCTACTCATATGTGGTATAGCTTTTGGTTTGTGCAGCGGAAGCATTGACGTTAAAGATAGCCACCGCGAGAAAAGTCAAATATATGTTACCCGCTTAACACAAAGTCAAAACCTTGTTAAACATATTAACACAAACTAAAAATTTAATAATATGCTTTTTTATTGTTCGCAATGTATTGGTATATAATAAATCAAATTCTAAAAATTGATCTAGGCAGACTCTAGGCTTCCCCTAAGAATTAACTCGGTCATTTCCGAAACAATTTTTTTAATATCCGATTTATACCGATTTATACAATTTAAATTGATTTAAGCTTTTCAAAATTGTTTAAAACTAATTTAAATTAGTCTAAATATGTTAAGCAATAATGTTAGTATAGGTTCACAAATTTATCTAATTCTTTTGTTATGCATATATAATTTTGGTAATTTATCACAATAATTTTATATTTTTATTTTAAAATTAAAATATTTCATATAACTGTTATCTATATAAAATAAATTAATAATTTGTTAACGCCTAGATAATCGTTTAGGCGCTATGAAACACTTAGTTATTGCTTAACGATTTTTTGAACAATGTAAAATATATACTGTATATACAGATTCGAGTATAGATAATTATGTATTAATTTTACATACGTGCGTATGCACCTACCCAAGCATGTCTTGGAGTCTTTGAGAGTTAAGACTGAATCAAACTTGTAAACTGATTTTTTCTATTTGAATATATTTTTCGCTTTATCAGACATTTGAAAATTTCCAAGTTCATTTGCTTAAGTGGTTTCGGTTTTTAGGTGATGACATGTTATCCTGACCTCCAAAATCGAATGTGAAACTACGTCATGAAACGTTTAAAATAGGGTTTGAAAAACCAAAAAAGTATACAGAATCAAATAGTTTATTTGACCAACATAAAACAAAGAATCAATAGTTGATTTATATATACATTTAAAAAAAACGTTTGATTTAACAACGTTCTAAAATTTAACCGTTGATCTCTTTTTTTTTTATGCACAAATTTCATTAATTAAAGTCTAAAGCGATTTAGCTATTACAACCGGAGATATATTCGACTGTAACCGGTAGAGTAATTTGGCTTATCACCTTCTTTTGCATGTGATATACATTACGGTCCAAGGCAATAAGCGTGTCATATCTTAACTTGTTTGATCAATTCCTATTAAGTTTGGTTCAAATCTGAAAACCAAGTCTTTCTTAGTAAAAGTCAAGCCATAAGAATATGAATATCTAAGTAAGACCAAGATCCTCAAAGTCACACAAAGCTACCAATCAACACCATAATCGAAAACCTTATATATATAGGTCATTATCGAACTAAATGTGATACAAAGCAACCAGGAGTTAAAAGACACACAACAACTTCTACTTCCGAAACCAAATAAATATATATTTATTCTTACTTTGAATACACAAGAGAGAAATGATGATGAAGAGGCAATTGTTACTTGGAGTGATTTTGGTCGGACTCTTGGTGATTTTCTTGGCCACCACAACAGTTGAAGCGGCTAGGCCGTTTCGAACCGACGGTGAGATCCAGTTCGTGCTCCAGTTGCTGCAAAGAGGTACGGTGCCACCGTCAGGTCCAAATGGTTGTACCAACAACCCAGGTGGCTCGGGAACGTGCCACGGCTGATTATACATACTCGTTATTTCATTTATTTATTGTCTTATATAAGGTTAATTTAACTAATAAACACAAATGTAGTTTTGTTTGTGTATTGGCTCTATCTTTTGTGGAGATGGAGCAATTATAAAAGCAATTAAGTGTATAATTCATTAACTCTCCAAGAGCTGCGCTAAAGCTAGCTAGTGGATGAGATTAATTATTCTTTTATTTGTGTATGAACTTTAAACGTGTAACTTTCTTTTCACTGGTCAAAAAAGAACATGTAACTTTTATCATTATTACTACTTTTTTATGTTTAAGCATTTAGGTCTGATCTTTCTGATATAATGTAAGCCAATTTTTTTCTAAATTTAAGATGAGCTTTTCCACTATCAACTATTGCGGCTGCATGAAATAAGTTCTGATGAAATAACCGATGAATTATACTTTTCTCATGCATAGAAAAATTGGTCTACTTCAAATTGTGAAAATTAGTTTTTGACCTACGACGCTAACTGTTAGCTCAATTATTTATTTGACTAGGCTTAGTAAATCATATATAAATTGAGAGATAGAATCTCTACACTAGCATGTTAATGTTTTACGGGATACATAATTTTATATTTCATCTAGTATACACCTCGGGATTGATATTTGATCCCAGTAAAAAACCTATTTTAATTAAAACTAATCAAAGAATCTATGGTTGCGGCTTCAAGAATGAAGGACCAAGTGATCAGTCACTGCTTAACCATGGCAACTACGTGTACCATGGAATGTTGGTGCAACCATTTTGACCCGACCTGCTGACCGGATCACTTTGCAGCATATCGAACACGAACCGGATTTTGTGTGAAACTGTTATGTTAATGAATGAAACTAAGTCTCACATCAGTAATTAAAAAAATAGGTATACAAATGATTATAATTAATTCACCAATTGATTTTAAGTTGAAAACTTATGATAAAATCAAATTTAACAGGTTGGGAACGTCGTAATGGCTTCAACGAGCTTGAAATCCAAGAAAACAATGAAAATGATCATCCTAACATGCGTTTTCATCATTTTCATATTCTTTAAATACTTTAGTCCAAAGGTAACAGAAACTGATAGACTTCTTTTAGATAATGATACATATAGAGATAGCGAATTTTGGTTAACATCTCATGGCTTGACTTTTGGAATTTTCTCCTCACTATCTCATGTATATGGTCTTTGACTTTGACTGTATCTGCTACAAAAGAAAAATGGTGTTCAACGTTTGATTTAACCGTGCTGGGTACGTTATGTTTAATGAGAATTAATAAAATGAAAAACATAAATATGTGAATATGTCAATGCCTAAGGACGCGTACATCTTATATGAAATTTACTAAATCTTTTTACGTCAAAGTTTTTCATTTATGAATATATACTCATTTCGTGAAGAGGTAAGTTGCAAGCAAATATATAAAACATTATTTTTCATGTTTGAAAAGGGATATATATAATGATAACACTAACCAACTTAATTGGCTAGTGAACTGATTGGCTCAGTGATAGCATAACACACCTGACCACTAGACCAGACCTCTCTACAGCGACTTGAAGGCCAATCTGGTTTTGGGCCAGAGCTTTGCTTTAGGGTCTCCAAATAATGTTAAGCACGGCACTCGGTAACCATCATGTGTGTTTGTGCGTGTATATGGGTACACCGAATTGGAAAGTTCAAGGAAGAAACTAATATGAATGTGTAAGTTACCAAAACAACTATATGAAATTCTGTGAATCCCCAAAGCCATATTAGTAAATAAAAAGTATCATATCCAAGTAAGAAAAATCTATCTATATAAACATAACCTCTTTGATGATATCACCCATTGGCACTAATGTGTTTCTGTTTTGAGATGGTATTAGTTATATGATTTAGCAATTGTTTGATGGTATATGTATGGGATGATGTTGGTGCATTCAAATAAAAGATGCATTTCAAATGTGCTTTGTATTTACTGTGAGGGATAAAACTCACTTTCTAATTTAGGTTAGGTTAAGATTGGGGAGAAAACAATCGTGGGCTGAATCCCTTAAGAACTTAGAGAATGAATTATGATTGTATTGAGGAATAAGGATTACAAAGATGTTTAAGATGAATACAAAGAATATAATCGAATAATTTGAGAGTTACAATGTGTGTGTAAATTTGTAACTAAGCGTGAATGAATCCCCCGAGACCCTTTTCTCTGATCTCCTCCTTCTCCTTAAATAGCTCTCAGCCACGTTTGAAGGATCCTAACCAGCCTCCGAGATTTGCTCCGTGAGTTGGGGGATTCTCAACAGTCTCCTTTTGACCGGGTCCTCCGCAACCAGCCTGAGCTACTCCTGTTAGCTCCTTGTAAATCAGGTCCGGAGCTCTCCTCCGTGACCTGTTTTGTTAACGTTCCTTCCTTAGCAAAAACAGCCTCCGACCTCTTTTTGACTCTTTTCTCAAAAGATTAATTGCCAATGGGCTTACAGTGGCCCATAGTCAACTCTTATCGTTCTAGCCCATTAGTCTCAGCTAGCGGGCCATATTTGGGCCCAACAGTTGCCCCCAGCTTTCGAGATGAGACCTCTTTTCTCGGAAGCTAAAGCTCAACCGCCAGATCTCTATCTCTTTGTTGAGATAGCGACTATGTCTTCGTGTTCCCAAGACTTCTGCCCAATGGGCTTTCTTTTTATCTTTGTTAAGACTTGTGGCCTGAGGAGGCCTTTAAACCGTTGCTTTGTTAGGACCTTCGATCTTCGTCGATGTTTTGATGATTTCCTTAATACGGACTCGATCGTCTAAGTAGAAGTTTTTACTTCTTTGAACGAAGGATTCTGGGTCCTGTTAGTAACAGGTCCCGTAGTCGTTAGACATGAGGTCTAGAAAACTTTCGGGTGAAGGTCGGGGAGTCTGTTGATAACAGGTCCTGTAGCCTTTTAGAGAGAGGTCCCGAGAATGGGTTTCTGGGACCTGAATTTACTTGGGATATCTTTTAGATCTCGAACGCTGCTAAGGGTTTTGCGACCTTAGGTTATGGTTTTTGGGAACCTGAGAAATTTTTTTTTTTTGAAGGGTTTTAAGACCTTGAGTTTGGTTAAGGTTTTAAGACCTTTGATTGAGGTCCTTTGGGAACCTAGATTTGTTTTCGAAGGGTTTTAAGACCTTGAGTTTTGATAAGGGTTTTAAGACCTTAGATTGAGATTCTTTGGGAACCTGAATTTGTTTTCGAAGGATTTTAAGACCTTGAGTTTCGTTAAGGGTTTTAAGACCTTAGATTCTTGTTTAAAGGATTTTAAGACCTTTGAGGTTACTAGGGATTTTAAGACCTTTGAGGTTATTAAGGATTTTAAGACCTTAGGTTTAGGTTTATGGGGACCTGAATTAGTCTGAAGGATTTGAAGACCTTAGGTTCAGGTCCACGGAGATCTGAATTCGTTCGAAGGATTTTAAGACCTTAGGTCCAGGTTCGTCGGGACCTGGATTCGTTTGAGGGATTTTAAGACCTTAAGTCCAGGTTCGCAGGGACCTGGATTTGTTTGGAGGATTTTAAGACCTTAAGTCCAGGTTCGCAGGGACCTGGATTTGTTTGGAGGATTTTAAGACCTTAGGTCCAGGTTCACGGGGACTTGGATTTGTTTGACTTCGAAGTGTAAACTCGAGTCATGAACTGTGACTTTTTAAGTATGGGATTCATATGATCTTTCTGGATTCGTTCTGAAGTTTTCAAGACTTCCGAATTTACTAAGGACTTAAGTCCTTAGGTTCAGTTCGTAGGGACCTGAGTTCGTTTGAGGGATTTTAAGACCTCAGGTCCAGGTTTGCAGGGACCTGGATTTTTTTGAAGGAAAATCAAAATGTTTACATGTAATCGCTTCATTGATAACTTTTATAGAATACATCGTGTTGTAGCAATCATACAGTTGCTGTCTGGGCTATGTGTTTTTAAACATCTGCCCCCTTTGGCTATGATGAACTGCCAAAGGGGGACTGCACTCATGACAGAGTTGCCTACGTACCCAGTCAAGGGATCGAGCCTAACGTAGTTCAAGGAGTTTTAGGTAGCTAATGATAGTATCTCCTGAGATTCATGGCGTTCCATGATCGGATTTCAGGTATCCAGGTTCGTGCCTTCAGGAGCCTGTAAATGCTAGGTCGTACCATGTGGATGATCAGATAGGGACCTTTCCAGTTGGTTCCTAGTTTTCCAGCGCACGGCTCTTTGGTATGATTGAAAACTTTTCTAAGTACTAGGTCACCTGCAACGAATTGTCGGGACCTGACTTTTGAGTTGTAATGTCGGGCCATTGCTTGTTGGTAGTTTTGAATGCGAAGCAAGGCTTGGTTTCGCCGTTCCTCGATTAAATCGAGGTTATCTAATAGGAGCTGATCATTGGCTTTGGGGTTAAATGTACAGAGTTCCCGGCGGAGGCTCCCGATGATGGTTTTGGCTGGGACGACAGCCTCCATCCCGTAGGCTAAGGAGAAAGGAGTTTCTTCCGTAGCCTTTCGTGGGGTGGTTCGGCATGCCCAAAGCGCTTCGAGTAATCTTTCGGACCACGAACTTTTATCGATTCCGAGGCGCTTCTTGAGGTTTGCTAATATCGACTTGTTAGCAGCCTCCGCCTGACTGTTTCTCTGAGGGTATCGAGGTGTCGGCGTAGTGAGACGAATTTTTGACTTGTCGAAAAATGCTTTGAAGTCATTAGATATGAATTGTGACCCGTTATCGGTTATGATTTCGTATGGGACGCCGTGACGGCAGATGATGTCTCTCCATACATCATTTGGTTTCGACTTTAGTTACCTGCTGGAGAGCTTCAGCTTCTATCCATTTGGTGAAGTAGTCTGTTAGGACTACAAGGAAGCGTAGCTTTTGCTTTCCTCTTTCTGATTTTACTAGTGGTCCTATGATATCCATGGACCATCTCATGAACGGGTATGGGGCGGATATCGAGGATAGTTTTTCCGTAGGCTGATGTCTAATTGAAGATGAGTAGACCTCACAATCAGCGACAATGGTAGGCCAGAAATAACCATGTCTTTTGATTCAGATAGCTAAGGCTCTGCCATCGGCGTGGTTTCCACAGGTGTCCTCATGCCTTTCATGAGTTTGATAGCGTCGAGGCCGTGGACGCATCTCGGGTAAGGTCCCGATACGCTTTGCTTATAAAGGATAGATTCCATTATGCAGTATCTTGCGTTTATTGCTTTGAGTTTTCGAGCTTCCCATTTATGGGGGGGGACCTTGCCCTCCGAAATATACTGCATAATTGTGATTCTCCAGACCTCTCTTCCTATGATTTTGTCGTGAAGGGAGGGAGGAGGTCCTTGTGCTGGATCAGGTTCCCGGGTGTTGTTACGGCCGGAGGTCGTGCCCTCGGGGGTATTCCTTCGGTTAGGTCCCTGGAACCTATATCTAGAGGAATATTTTCAGGGGACGTTAACTTCCGGAGCTAGGACCGTGTCCTCGGCTGAAGTTTTAGGTTCGGGGGAATATCTCGTTCTGCGCGTGTTTACTCTGAAGACGAGTGGGCTTGGAGGCTGGGTCGTGCCCCCGGTGGTGTGCTTTTTGAATTTGCGAGTTTTGGTTTTTGGAAACCAGAATGTTGTTAGAACTTGGGTTGCTGCTGATTCGAAGCAGCTACCTTATGTTTGCTCTTTCGGTTTGCTATCGATCTCAGCTTTGGTAGCTATGTCGATGCTTGGTTTTTCGATTCCTTCTACAGGTATGATTCGTTTTACTAGGGGATCTGATGTGGACGCCAATGCAGCTAGCGCATCTTCTGAGGAGTTATCTCCTCGTGGGATTCTCGTTAGCTCGAATTTGTTGAATTGTTTGGTGAGGCTTTGTATGACTTCGAGGTATGCCCCCATTCTTTCGTCCCTCGTTTCATACTCCCCATGAAACTGGCTAGCTACCAATTGTGAGTCGCTGTAAGCATTCAGCTCTCGGATTCCGAGGATTAGGGCGAGTCTTAATCCTGCGATCAGTGCTTCATATTCGGCCTCGTTATTTGAAGCATTAAATCCGAGCCTGAAGGATTGCTCGATGGTTTCTCCGGCTGATGAGGTCAACCTTAGGCCGATTCCGGAACCTTGTTTCGATGAGGCTCCGTCGACATGCAGGCTCCATTCCGGAGTTTCGGCTCTTGGGTCAAGTTGTTCGGACGATAGTTCGATAATAAAGTCGGCGAGGACCTGAGCTTTTATGGCTACTCTAGGTCTATATTCGATGTCGTATTCGCTGAGCTCTATGGCCCACTTAGCCAATCGTCCCGATTGGCTAGGGCTGTGCAGAATCGTGCGTATTGGTTGTGAGGTCATTACCACGATCGTGTGTGATTGGAAGTAAGGTCGTAGCTTTCTGGCGGCTGTTACAACCGCCAGAGCTAACTTCTCCATAGTAGGGTATCTGGTCTCGGCGTCTATTAGGCTTTTGCTCGTGTAATAGACGGGTCTTTGCTCGTTCTGTTCCTCTCGTACCAATACGCCACTCACCGCAGCAGTTGATACAGCGAGGTATAGGTACATGGGTTCTCCTGTTACTGGTTTGGATAGGATCGGGGGCTCGGAGAGGTAAGCTTTCAGTTGTTTGAAAGCTTCCTCGCATTTCTCGTCCCATAGGAGCTTCTTATTATTTTTTAGAAGTTTGTAGAACGAGAGGCATTTATCGGTGGACTTAGATATAAATCGATTCAAGGCTGCGATTCGTCCAGTCAATCTTTGTACCTCCCTGGTTGTCTTGGGTGACGGCATTTCCAAAAAGGTCGTTATCTGTTTTGGATTGGCTTCGATACCTCTTTCGGTGACGAGGTAACCGAGAAATTCGCCCGAAGGCACCCTAAAGGTGCATTTTGCGGGGTTTAATTTCATATCATATTTGTTGAGGACATCGAAGCATTCTTTTAGGTGGGAAATGTGATTTTCCCCAGCTGAGGATTTGACCCGCATGTCATCGATGTATACTTCCATGGTTTTTCCGAGCTGTCCGGCGAACATTTTGTTCACGAGCCTTTGGTAGGTAGCTCCAGCGTTTTTTAATCCGAATGGAATTACCTTATGACAGTAGGTCCCGCGTTCGGTTATGAATGCAGTTTTTCTTGATCTTCAGGATTCATCATGATTTGATTATATCCCGAAAAGGCATTCATAAAGGACAAGAGCTGATGACCAGCTGTCGCTTCAACGAGGCGATCGATGTGAGGTAATGGGAAGCTGTCTTTAGGACAAGCCTTGTTCAGGTCAGTGAAGTCTACACAGATTCTCCACTTCCCGTTTTTCTTTTTCACTACTACAGGGTTAGCTAGCCAATCGGGGTAGTGTACTTCTCGGATGGACCCTGCTTTCGTAAGTCGATCTACTTCGTCGTTGACAGCTTGGGCTTTGTCGAGGCCTAGCTTACGGCGTTTTTGTTTAATTGGTTTGAAAGTAGGGTCTACATTGAGCTTGTGAGTGGTGACATTTGGGTCTATGCCCTTCATGTCACCGGTGGTCCATGCGAATGTTTTAACGTTGCTTTTCAGGAAGTCAATTAATTCCTTTTTCATTTCGAGAGGCAGCTCCGATCCGATGTTCACTCGTTTCTCGGGATCGGAGTCGTCAATGCTAACTTGTTCGGTTAGGTTCCTAGGAGGACCTCGAACATTTTGTTGCATCTCTCGGCCTTCCTGGATCTGTAATTGCTATTGGGGTGATTCTTTGAGGATTCCGAATCCTCCCAAGTAACAGATCCTGGATATCTTCTGGCTACCCCGTACGGTGGTTATTCCGTTAGGTGTTTGATGTTCTGCGTTTTACCACAGGCCAATTAACCTAAGTGCACGCTACCACAATCGAATGGTATATCGATGCAGCACTTTAGGATCGAATCCACAGAGAACTAGTGATCTATAACACTAAGAATACACAAAATTTCCTAATCTAAGCAAACAAGGGAAGATGGGTGATTTGTAACAAACTAAACTCCTAGAATTATGAACAATGTGATCTCAAATTCAAACAAGAAACCAGTGCAAGAATCAAACTTTAAATCAATAGCTAAGGATAGATCCATGGGCAAGATCATCGATATCGGGTGATCAAGATTCAATCTAGGATGCTCAAACAAAACAATCAACAAGTCTATAGGTCTAAATCTCGTTCAAATAGACTAATCCACTCCCGTGACAATAGCCCCTATGCTAATCATGAATTAGACATCAACTCCCATTGGCCTTACCCAATCAAGCATGCATAAAACACAAGTCTACTAACCACTAAACATCTTGACAACAACTCCCGTTGGCCAAGCATGTATAGGACAATACTAGGTTGTTCAAGCATTTCATCGAACACCTTCCGGGCGTGAAACTACTTATGATCTAGATTAGATTTCCCAACCTTAACCTAGCATTAAAATCACCTAATAAGCCATAGAACAAAGTTAATCAAGCAAGAATCATCCTAAACCTTCACCTAATCACCCTAATCTACTTAACCCATGAATCTAAGAATGTCTACTCAATGAACTCCATGATAAACCTTAAATCTACATGAGATTCAAGGTTAATCATCTTAATGAGCAAGAGAAACAAGATATAAGGTGAAGAACTTCCTTAAATGATTCAAAAGATTCAAGCTTTTACAAATGAAACAAAGTCTTTAGAGAGAAAATGAGATCTTCTAGGGTTTTTGGGGGCTAAAACTATATGTAAGAGGGTAAAAACTCGAGCTGGTTTGATCCCATAAACCAAGTCAAACCGGAATAAACCGGTCAATAGTGACTTTTCTTCTGTGTAGCGGCCACTGCATCCCGCTACACCATCCAGATATGGAGCAGGGATTGGAGGTACATTATTTGCAAAACAGGTCCTTCAGCTTCTGGACAATTACGAATTGACCCCAAGACTATTGAATGTGCAGAAACGTCCTCGCGTAATCAGCCCAAAAGTTCTAATCGTGCAATTTAGCCCATGCGATATTCTGGATTTGCAACCTTAGTCCCTGACCTCTTGTTAACATCACATTTTAACCCCAAACTTCCATAATGTACAATTTAACCTTTGATTTTCGCCTTAAACTTCCAATTGTTCAATCTAAACCCTGTCAAATGCAATTATGCATGCAAATGCAATATAAAGACCTAAATGCAACCTAAAATGATAATAATGAACTAAAATATGAATCTAAAACTTAACAAAATCAAGAGATATCAACTCCCCCAAACTTGCTCTTTACTTGTCCACAAGTAAACATTCAAGAACAAGATGAGGAAATACTTTAAAATGAAAACTTAAACCTTAGAGTACCAACAAAAGCATTCGACTCAATATCCATCAAAGTAGTTTTAAAGTGCACCAATGATCTCTACTTTAAAAGAGTTAGCCATACTCATTACTCATGCAATGCCTTAGAGCTAAACTTTCAATGTAATAGCAAGAAACCAATGTAACTCAACTCTTTAACATTCATTAAGTGTTTAGTGAACTCTCTCAATCAACTTAAATCACAAACTAAAGGGCCAGGTGCTAAAGAGGCTAAGATGACATATAAAGTGGAGTTTGCTCAATTTCCTTAGGGTTTTTCACTCATGAAAAAGGGATGCATAAGCTATTGCAAAAGTAAGAAGAAGAAGAACAATTCATGCATACAAGTATTCACTTCCATGTTCTACCCTTCCCTAGTTATGTATCTACAATCCCAAACCAAAAATATCAAACCCAAAACACTTCTCTCACCCCCAAATTCACTCTTTTTCACCATTTTACTACTTAGGAAGCTCTCTTTTCTTTTCATCCTCTCAATTCTTTTATTTTCTTTTCTAGAGGATGTCATTTTTTATCTCATGCTTCCTAAGTTTCTCTTTTATTTTACCCTTTTTTTTTATTGGTTTTCTTTTCACTCTTTCATTGCTTTCACTCTCTTCTTTTCTTTCCTCTCATCACATAATCTCACTCCAAAACAATCCCATTAAACCCCCCATCCTAACCAATAAAGGTAATTGGCATACGGAGGCTACTACTTGTCGTTCCTCTGTCATCCAAAATTTTGCACTAGAATACATCATCAACAAGAGGCCTCACTCATCAAACAATCAAGGGGCAAAGAAAAAGGGTTAGGGTTCAAGGTGAGGTACCATTTAGTGATGCAAATGGCCATTCAAGCTTGTAAGAAGGTCTAAAAGTGGATAAGCAAACTTGAATGTTCTATTGTTACCAAGAGTGAGCAATTCAAGCTTCAAGAGAGAGTAATTAGATGTTCATTTAAGTTCAAGTTCATAGAGTTGAGCTACAAGGAAGACATGCATCTACAAATGAGTTCAACTTTCAAGCGATGAGATCCAAGCATGGTTCTTCCTTAACTTCATGTCCATATAAATGCAATAAAAACTCCAAAGATGGACATTCAATCAAACTCTTAAGTTGTTACTTACCAATAAAAGTTCATTAAGACTCTCAATGCATATGCAATGCAACCTAAATGCTTCTAGACTCAATCCTAAAGGTGATGCAACTAGATGCTTGTTTTTGTTGTTTTCGAAAATTTTCAAATTTTTAGGTTTTTTCTATGCAAATAAGTATGTACAATGCAATGCATGAGATGGATGACAAGTAAACAAAACAGAAAACAAGGTGAGATAGTAGACTCTCCCCCAAACTTAATTCACACAGTCTCTTGTGTGAAAATAAATTTGAAAGAGAGGTGAAAGGGAAAATAAAATATGATGAACTAAGTATTGACAAGGGTAGAATGCACTTACTTGGAGTTGTCCTTGATGAAAGAAGGGGGATGAGGAGGGAGAGAGCTTGCTGTGACCTTGGCCATTTTGTCTTCACCTCTTGGAAAGATTTAGAACTCCCCCAAACTTGTCCCTAAACTTATTCAAACACATTAAAACAAAATAAAATAGAAATAGAAATATATACAAAGGATAGACATGGGAATGCCTCCCAAGCGCGCTTGTTTTAAGTCTCTAGCTTGACTTGTGTGCATGCTAATCATAAGTATCAAAAGGTTGAGCCAATGCACCTTTGGTCCTTCTCCTGCAAACACAAGGAACAAAGTGTGCAAAGGAGCACACTACTGTCCATAGGAAATAGACAGATTTTTCATCAAAGAGCATCACTAAAGATATAGCATGGATTAACACATGCTCCTTGAGGTTCAGATGATCATGAGAATCAAATGCATTTGATGGAAACACAAAGTCGACTACAGGTTCAAATGAGGTTCTCACTAAGTAATCTACTTCATCACCATCAATCAAATAATACACAATATTCAAATTCTCATGATCGATGTCGATCTCAGGGTTCTCTATTATTTTATCTATATCAGTTTCACACCCTAGATCAGCTAAATCAAGAAGAGGTCTAGATTCATCAAGCATCAAAAAGTCAGTTTCGAGATCAATTGAAGCACAAAGATAGTTCTTGTCAAAACAAACTTCAAAATAATCTCTAACAATCTTTTCTACTCTCAAGTCATCTAGTTTTCTAGTTTCACATATCAGATCAAGACATTCATTGATGAGCACATGAGAATTCAGATCAGAGGCAATATCTTCAACACAAGGCAAGCAATTATCCTCAAAATAATGAAGTTCAGAAGTAGAATCGCATATACCTTCTAGTTGGGTTGGTGGAACCCAATAAAATACCTCTTTGAGCTGATGAGCATCCCTTACCTCAAAACTTGTGAGCTCTCTTCCTTCTAGCATTGCCCGTTGTTGCATAAGGTTTAGCCTAAGCAACACTGCCATGTCACTCCTTGTCGACGTTGGGCTCTCTTTACAAAGCTCATCTACCTTCACACTTTGTTCTGGTGTGAGTATACTTTCATCAAAGGGTGGCTCCACATAAGGCTCATCATCTTCAATGTCATCCTCAAATGTGTCTTCCTCTTCTTGTGGCTTCTCAAGGTAGCTTGAAGGCATCTCTACAAAGAACAAAAACTAGAATAAAAGGTTAGTAACTATACAAAAGCAAAACAAAGCAAGAAAATAAAGCTTAGTCTCAAGAAAATCTGAAATCCTAATGATAAATCTACTTAGTTCCCCGGCAACGGCGCCAAATTGATGTTCTGCGTTTTACCACAGGCCAATTAACCTAAGTGCACGCTACCACAATCGAATGGTATATCGATGCAGCACTTTAGGATCGAATCCACAGAGAACTAGTGATCTATAACACTAAGAATACACAAAATTTCCTAATCTAAGCAAACAAGGGAAGATGGGTGATTTGTAACAAACTAAACTCCTAGAATTATGAACAATGTGATCTCAAATTCAAACAAGAAACCAGTGCAAGAATCAAACTTTAAATCAATAGCTAAGGATAGATCCATGGGCAAGATCATCGATATCGGGTGATCAAGATTCAATCTAGGATGCTCAAACAAAACAATCAACAAGTCTATAGGTCTAAATCTCGTTCAAATAGACTAATCCACTCCCGTGACAATAGCCCCTATGCTAATCATGAATTAGACATCAACTCCCGTTGGCCTTACCCAATCAAGCATGCATAAAACACAAGTCTACTAACCACTAAACATCTTGACAACAACTCCCGTTGGCCAAGCATGTATAGGACAATACTAGGTTGTTCAAGCATTTCATCGAACACCTTCCGGGCGTGAAACTACTTATGATCTAGATTAGATTTCCCAACCTTAACCTAGCATTAAAATCACCTAATAAGCCATAGAACAAAGTTAATCAAGCAAGAATCATCCTAAACCTTCACCTAATCACCCTAATCTACTTAACCCATGAATCTAAGAATGTCTACTCAATGAACTCCATGATAAACCTTAAATCTACATGAGATTCAAGGTTAATCATCTTAATGAGCAAGAGAAACAAGATATAAGGTGAAGAACTTCCTTAAATGATTCAAAAGATTCAAGCTTTTACAAATGAAACAAAGTCTTTAGAGAGAAAATGAGATCTTCTAGGGTTTTTTTTGGGGGCTAAAACTATATGTAAGAGGGTAAAAACTCGAGCTGGTTTGATCCCATAAACCAAGTCAAACCGGAATAAACCGGTCAATAGTGACTTTTCTTCTGTGTAGCGGCCACTGCATCCCGCTACACCATCCAGATATGGAGCAGGGATTGGAGGTACATTATTTGCAAAACAGGTCCTTCAGCTTCTGGACAATTACGAATTGACCCCAAGACTATTGAATGTGCAGAAACGTCCTCGCGTAATCAGCCCAAAAGTTCTAATCGTGCAATTTAGCCCATGCGATATTCTGGATTTGCAACCTTAGTCCCTGACCTCTTGTTAACATCACATTTTAACCCCAAACTTCCATAATGTACAATTTAACCTTTGATTTTCGCCTTAAACTTCCAATTGTTCAATCTAAACCCTGTCAAATGCAATTATGCATGCAAATGCAATATAAAGACCTAAATGCAACCTAAAATGATAATAATGAACTAAAATATGAATCTAAAACTTAACAAAATCAAGAGATATCAGTGTTGGAAATTTCACGCACTGGTGATAAGTGGAGGCTACTGCCTTCATCTTATGGATCCAGGGTCTTCCTAGGATCGCATGGAATGGAGAGGGTTTATCGATGACTACAAAATTGGTCATTTTCATGATTCCTCCGGCTATGACTGGGAGCTTGATAGTTCCCAACGGGGTGACTGTTTCCCCGGAGAAGCCTACGAGGTTAGCTTTCTGACCGATAATTTCATAGTCATCTATTTCCATTCCTTTCAGGGCGTTATAGAAAATAAGGTCGACCGAGCTTCCGGTGTCAATCATTAGTTTTGGCACCTCGTAACCTGCTATGTTCAGGGTGACGATTAGGGCGTCATCGTGAGGTCTGTCGAGATCTGATGTCTCGCTTTCCCAGAAAGAAATCTTAGTGTTGGATTCGGGATTGGGAGGCTTAGACTGAGTATTTGAAATAGCCTTCCGCACATGACTCTTTTGAATTAACTGAGTCTCGACATATGTCGGAGCCTCCGAGGATATAATCCACTCTCGGGTTGGGGCTCGACTGAGGCGGTGGTTTGCTCATGAGGGCCTCGATTTGTAGACTCTTCCCTTGGGGAAATTTCCCAAGAATCATGTCAACTCTTTTCTTGGGAGCTGGCGGTGGCGAGTCTGTCTCCTTCTCAGGAGATCTTTCACGTTTTGGAGAGGTGTCTTTGGGACCTCTTTTCTGGTAAGGATGTGGCTTTTTTAGTTCCACGTCCTTTAGTTCCTCAGCTACGAATTTAGCTGCCAACTGTCGTTGGAGGTCCCAGCACTCCTCAGTTGAGTGCCCTTTTCGATCGTGATAAGAGCAGTGTTTGTTCTCATCGTAGCCTTTTGTCCAGGGAGTTTTGCTTGTCGCAGCAACAGGTTTTTCCTGTTGGACTTCCTCAACAGCATACGAGTGTTCTCCCTGGGTCTGATGGCTCTGAGAGCTCCCTTTTCTAGAGGATCCTTTTGCTTTCGAGGTTTCACCTTTCGGGTGACTCTGGGATTTCTTATGGATTTTATCCAGTGCAGCTGTTTCCTCCTCCAAGGTAATGTATCTCGATGCTTTGTGAAGAGCATCATCGATAGTTGGGGGAGGGTTAAGCGTTAGCTCGGACCAGAATTCTGATTTGTACCAGTGGCCTCTTCTAAAGGCTTCGATGGCAACTTGATCGTTGGGATTCGAGAGCTTAGTTCTGACTGCTCTGAATATTTCGGTATAGACTCGTAACTAATCTCCCATTCCTTGTCTTATTTACCAGAGGTCGGCCTCGGAAGCTTACTTTAGGATATGGATCTAGTATTACTTCACGAAGGCGTTGGTGAGCAGGTCGAAATTGTCTATTAAGTTCGGCTCAAGGCTCGAAAACCATTCGAGAGCTGTTCCGACCAAGTTTTCGGCGAAGGTTCTGCAGTAACGCATCTCGCATTCTTCTCTTGTGAAGTGAGCTTTCACGATAGCTAATCGGAAGGCTCTCAAATGAGCCTTAGGATCTGAGGTCCCATCATATTCGGGGATCCTAATTTTCCGGGTATCTCTTATGTAAGAGCTAGCGTTTTGTTTGTGAATGGGGTCCCACGGATTTCCTCAATCAAGCTCTCAATTTCGGGACCTGAGCTCGCTTTGTGAACTTGAGCATTCAACTTTTAGGGAGCTGCGTGAGTCTGCTCCACATATTTGCGAATAGCCTTAGGTCCCTCTAGAGGAAGGACAAATGGATCATTATTAGGTACCTGGCGAACAGGTTCCTGACGGAGTCGAGTTTGGTCATTATTCCAGGCAGACACCTGGCTAAATTGCTCACTAGCTCTTGGGTTATTTTGATGAGTGTCACCAGTGGGATGAGCTGCGGGGTCAGCTTCTGCCCTTTAATGAGCGCCCAGATTCAGGGTTACATCCCCAGCCCGATAAGCCGAAGCAGATGTTCTGCCTCCAGAAAGAAAGGATATTCCTTCTCCTGACCTGAAAACAGGTGGAGGAGTAGGCAAGCGTGTGCTGGTCAGTAACCTGATCGAGCGTAAAGCTGGTTGTCGCTACGTTACTTCCGATGGCGTTAGTTACAGGTGGGTTAAATGCAGGAGCTGTTCCAGCATAGGGTGTCTGGAGAATAGGTTCCTGCCTATCTGGAACAGTGCTCTTTAAATCGTTGCTGCTGAGCAGTTAGCTGTTGCAACGTACGCTCATTCTCTTGAGCTCTGTCTACTAACTGCACTATCATTCGACGGATCTCAGACAGCTGAGCCTCCGATTGATTCGGAGCGGGTTGACACTGAGGGTTCTTGGGGGCTGTTACCCCAGAGACGGTTTTCACTGGAGAACCTTGGGTTAGTTATTCCAGTGGTAGTCTTATCGGGTTGAGCATCAACCGAAGGCCAAAAGCTGTTGCTCTGAGCGGTGATCAGTGCATTGAAGCTCTGGGATCAGTGCATTGGAGCCTCCGTTGTTTGGTGAGCCATAGCTCTGGGAAGGTATCGTATCAGATACGTGTCACGTAACATACCAGGTTCTGGTCAGGTATCGTATCCAAAGGTCATGTCTTCAATTACAGAAGACCTTTGGATAAGAGATAACAGATCTCAAGACCTTTGGATAAGAGGTCTCGGGACCTTTCGGTAATAGGTCTCGGGACCTTTCGATAAGAGGTCTCGTGACCTTCGGATAAGAGGTCTCGGGACCTTTCGATAAGAGGTCTCGAGACCTTTCGATAACAGGTCTCGTGATGTTCAGATAAGAGGTCTCGGGATCTTTAGATAGTTGGGCCTGGTTCTGGCTAGGTATTGTATCTGGTACCTGTTTGGTATCGCACCAGGTACCTGTCCGATATCGTACCAGGCTCCGATTCGGCTGGGATCTCCCAAAAGTCTCTTGTTCAGATTCGCGGGGACCTGAGGCTGATGTCTCATAGGAGCCTCATGTTCAACTTCGCGGAGACCTGAGGCTGAGGTCTCATAGGAACCTTTCGCTCAGATTCGCGGGGACCTGAGGTTGAGGTCTCATAGGAGCCTCTTGCTCTGGTTCACTGGAATCCTGAGGTTGGATCTCATAGGAGCCTCCTTTCAGATTCATGGGGACCTGAGGCTGAGGTCTCATCGGAGTCTCTCGCTCTGGTTCACTGGAAACCTGAGGTTGGATCTCATAGGAGCCTCCTTTCAGATTCGTGGGGACCTGAGACTGAGGTCTCGTCGGAGCCTCTCGCTCTGGTTCACTAGAGACCTGAGGATGGATCTCGTAGGAGCCTCTTGTTCATGTCCACATAGAGAATTGCAGAAATCTGCACAGATTTTGCACATTGCGGACTGGGTTTTGCACGGAACATCTTCTGATAAAACTTTGAGAAAATGGTGTACGCACGGATTTTGCACGGAACAGTTCTCTGATGAAACTTTCAGAAAACATGTCCCCTCGGATTTTGTACGGTTTCTGATAAAACTTTTAGAAACCTGTAAATGCACAGATTTTGCATGGAACAGTTCTCTGATGAAACTTTCAGAAAACATGTCCCCTCGGATTTTGCACGGTTTCTGATAAAACTTTCAGAAACCTGTAAATGCACGGATTTTGCACGGAAAGTTTTTATAAAACTTTCAGAATTCAGGGTGATCCAAATCATGGTCGATGGGATCCATTCTCAAGTTACGGAGTGAAGGATTCAATTATCTCGTCCCCACAGTTGGCGCCAAAATGTGAGGGATAAAACTCACTTTCTAATTTAGGTTAGGTTAAGATTGGGGAGAAAACAATCGTGGGCTGAATCCCTTAAGAACTTAGAGAATGAATTATGATTGTATTGAGGAATAAGGATTACAAAGATGTTTAAGATGAATACAAAGAATATAATCGAATAATTTGAGAGTTACAATGTGTGTGTAAATTTGTAACTAAGCGTGAATGAATCCCCAGAGACCCTTTTCTCTGATCTCCTCCTTCTCCTTAAATAGCTCTCAGCCACGTTTGAAGGATCCTAACCAGCCTCCGAGATTTGCTCCGTTGAGTCTCCTTTTGACCGGGTCCTCCGCAACCAGCCTGAGCTACTCCTGTTAGCTCCTTGTAAATCAGGTCCGGAGCTCTCCTCCGTGACCTGTTTTGTTAACGTTCCTTCCTTAGCAAAAACAGCCTCCGGCCTCTTTTTGACTCTTTTCTCAAAAGATTAATTGCCAATGGGCTTACAGTGGCCCATAGTCAACTCTTATCGTTCTAGCCCATTAGTCTCAGCTAGCGGGCCATATTTGGGCCCAACATTTACTATTTAGTTTCATAGCTCTGGCTTTGGGATTCATAGAAAAAAATCTAGTACATACAAAAATTATCAAGGAACTTTTAAATAAAAATTATCTAAAGAAAAATATCTTAGAAAAGATCAAAAACTTTTTTTGTTGCAAAAATATATTTAAGAAAAAAATATCAAAATAAACTTTATTAAATAGTGTATATATCTTTCAGATTAACTAATATAGACTTATGGTTTAGAATTATGGAGTGAGTTTTGGAATTAAAATTTAAAATTTTAAAGTATTAAATAAATATTAAAAAAATTAAATAAATAAAAAGTTATTTTAGTCATTTTAAGGTTATTTAGTGATAATAACTAAAAAAATTGTATTTAAGACCGAGTAAGAAAAATCTATAAATAAAAACCGGTTTATCAAAATTTTCGGTTTTCCCAAATAATTCGACACTTAGTCCTTGATTACTGGTTTGGTTTTATTTGGTTTGGTTTAGTAAAGGTGGAGATTATGCCGGTTTGAACTTTCACGAAGCATCTCACCTCTCTCTCTCTCTCTGTAGAAGTCGTGTCGACCCGCTCTCTCTCTACACTCCACCGAGCAAAGAAAGAGTTCTGTGAGAGAGATGCAAGCTATCTCGAAAGTTTCTTCTGCAGCTTCCTTCCTTCGATGTTCAATGGTTTGTGTTTCTGGTTCCTCTTTATATTCTTGTTTGATAGTTCCTCTAATCTCTGTCTCAGTGTCAGGATTATAATCTTACAAAGCTCTCTCTGCTTTGGTAATGATTTATTTTTGTGATAGCTTCAGAGTTATTTACTTACATAAGCTCCTGTATGAATCTTGTTGTTCATATCTTTGATTAAACTCTGTTTTTTTTCCTCTGTTTATCAGAAGCTAACAAGTCAGCCACGTGTGAGCCAGCTTAGCCTCAGAAGAGGTCTTGTCTCTGGTGTGAAGAAGTTATTCTCTTCGCCTCAAGTTCCTGTCCACGTGTCAAGATTCTGCAGTGTCTCTAATATCTCTTCCTCATTGCAAATTGAACTGGTTTGTGTCTTGTGATACTTTTCTTGATTACCCCTGTGTCTGATTAAAATGTGTTGCCCCCATCTTGCAGGTGCCATGTCTTGCGGACAACTATGCTTATATATTACAAGACGAGGATACTGGTACAGTTGGTGTGGTCGACCCTTCTGAAGCTGTTCCTGTTATGGATGCCTTGGAGAAGAATGGTCGAGACCTAACTTATATATTGAATACACATCACCATTATGACCACACTGGTGGAAACTTGGAACTAAAAGACAAGTATGGTGCAAAGGTAAGTGGGTCTTTCTCTATCTGTCTCTCTCTGCCCATTCTACACTATAACCTGGCATGTACATAGGTGGTTGGCTCAGCTGTAGATAGGAAACGGATTCCTGGAATTGATATAGCTCTGAGAGATGGTGATAAGTGGGAGTTTGCTGGCCATGAAGTCCATGTTGTGGAAACTCCTGGCCACACAATAGGTTGGTTACTGCATTGTCCTGGCAGTGTTTAACTTAGTATAGTCCTGCTTTAGAGTGGTTCAAAACTCACTTATACTATCCATATTTCAATGTCTTTCGAATAAAGGAAAGATCCTAAAGAATCAATCTTCCTTTTAATTGTTGAATCTCTCTCTGTGTGGTAGTGATATTCCGAATCCTCATTACTAATGGAATCGAAAAGATCCATGAATTGACCAGTGGCTAGAATTCGTTACTTGAACGAAACTAGATCTTGTAGAAACATATTGAATATTTGACGATACATGTCGTATTTTGCTAAAAAAAACTATCGTTGTTTACCAACCACACATTGTCTAACTAAATCCAATTCTCTCTCGATATTTTCCTCAAAAAAATCCGATTTACATCATGTTTTTCAGAAATTGTGGTAGTAACTTGAGAGAAGGTTTAGTATCTGTGATATTTCTTGCCAGAATGTGTCAGATGAGGTATACCTTTAAGCCTTGTTCTCAACTTCTTGTTATTTCTGCTTGTAGGCCATATTAGTTTCTACTTTCCAGGGGCACGAGCAGTCTTCACTGGGGACACCCTATTCAGCTTATCATGTGGTAAGCTCTTCGAAGGTACTCCAGAGCAGGTATGCATCATTTATATAATCTTTTTTAAGTATAAATTATTGCATTTCTTAACACTCTTTGTATTTGTTTTTTTCAACAATCTGCATCTTGCTCTGCAGATGCTAGCTTCACTCCAGAGGTTAGCTGCTTTGCCAGATGACACAAGCATATATTGTGGCCATGAATATACATTGGTTTGTAATCATTATTGCGGGTTTTCATATACCAAATACCACACATTTTGGACTTAGAATGGTTGTTGTTTCTGCAGAGTAATTCCAAGTTTGCGTTATCTATAGAACCAACTAACGAGGTACTCCAGACTTATGCAGCCTACGTTGCAGAGCTCCGTGACAAGAAGTTACCAACGGTAAATCTTTCTTCCCTCATTTCATTAGCCTCACTGTCATTGTTGTTACTTTTGTTGCAATGGATAATAAAAAAAGAGTCTCCAAAGTGAATTGAAATGATCACTTCTTGCTGCTTAATCTCAGATTCCAACAACGATGAAGATGGAGAAAGCGTGTAACCCGTTTCTCCGCACTGGGAATATGGATATTCGCCGGGTTCTAGGTATTCCAGAGACTGCAGACGAAGCAGAAGCTCTGGGTGTTATAAGAAGAGCAAAGGACAGTTTTAAAACTTAAGCTAAAACATTAGATAATGTTTCCTATGTACAATGTACTTAGAGTTGTGGTGTTTGAATCAGACAAGTTTTACATGTTAAATAACAAAGAACGAGTGATGAGTACATACATTTCAACAAGATTGCAATGTGGGAAGTAAAATAGATAGGATCAGAGTTGAGATTAACGAGCTAAAGCCAACTTGCGTTTCTGAGCTTCTGATGGCAATTTGACGTCAGTGGCTAAACCGAGAGCCTGGAAGAGCGAAATGAGGTACCAAGTTGGGTCAACCTGATACCATACCAGTCCATACCTAGCCGAGGTCTCAAAGGCATGGTGGTTGTTGTGCCAGCTTTCTCCCATCGTGAATGGTCCTAGCCACCTATACACCATTCGACGAGACTCAATATCGGTTAAGGCAATGCTGTCTCAAATTATGTATAAATTTTATTCAAAAAATATTATTGGTATATTTAACTAAGTACTTATGGAATGGTGTAGATGGTTACAGTCTAGCCCTAGGCTAAAACCTATGAAACCTAAATTTTTTTACCCGAGCGGGCCGAGACTCAGCCAACTAGAAGGTCTGTCCACCGAGACCAGACATACTCGTTGCTCACAATGGTACTTAAATATCTCTGTCATCTGTCCACCGGGACCAGACATAAGAATCGACTTTGGTTTGTTTCTTGTACTGTTTGCGAGTCTCAATGACACGTGACAGCCCGCGAGTAGTTCATTTTTTTTTAATTAGACAAAACAAAACAAAAAAATCAAGAAACCCAAAAAACGGTTCTCCCGATAATCATGGCCTTATGTCTCTTATTTAAGAAACGATTCTTAGATTTTCTTAATTAAAAACTAAGAAACGTCTCTTATAAAAGCTAAAAACCTTATACTAAAAGATTTGCATTAAAATTGTGATGTTCACTTTGGTCTAGTGGTTTATAAATTTCTTGACCAGTAAAAAAGTTCGAATCCTAGTTAACTTTTCATAATAACAACAATGTTCATTTCTTCTTAAATATTCCAATTGACTCATTCAAAGCAACGGACTATTTAGTTACCTACACCCTTCCACAAGTACTACTCAATATCATCTTCTTTAAGGTGTTATGGATTGTTTCTCTAAAGAAACTACTAGAGATAGTACATACCAAATGTTACGAGATGTGTCCTTAGTGTTCCAGGCTCGTGAGCCCCAAATATGACAAGCCGAGTTCACGATCCCAATCCCGTGATAACTGATTGTTCCTCCAACACCCTGTTGCAAATTAGTTTCACTAGATCATTGACATTTAATCTTGTTTATTTATATTATGTTGTAACATTAATACAAGACGACTTTCTTACCACGCAGCAAGTTAGGTAAGGTAAGTCACCCCACAAATAGACGAGGGTCCAAAACGTCATGATGTGGAGAGCAATTGTGTCTCGTAGAAACCTATAGAACCATTGCTGCTTCAAGTCCATCACGTTGTCACGTCCTCCACACTGTTTACATTAATTTTGCATGGTTGCAACATGTACGTATAGTTAGCCATAGTTTATCATAAAAAACTTGGTTTGGTAGAGACAGTAGTGTTACCTTTTCTCTGATGTAACTGGTGTCGAGTATCCAGAAGATATGACTGAACCAGAAACCTTCAATGGGGCTATGTGGGTCACGGTCCGAATCTGTAAACTGGTGATGGAACCTATGTGTGCTCACCCATTCTATTGGATGACCCTATTCCAAAAGATAAATGAAAGGCAGATTTTTCAAATAACTTTTGTTAAGTTTTTGTCAAGAAAATAGATTTAAAAAAAAATGATCGAAATAGATTTTTTTTATTCTAAAAATTTTAGTATTTTTTATATATATTTTTTTTAATTTTAAACCTTACCTCCAAAACTCCATCCGAAAAATCTAAACTCCATTAGTTATAAACCAAGTGATATAAATGTATATTTACACTCTTTAATAAAGTCTATTTTGAAAGCTATTTTTGTCACAAAAAATTAAAAAAGATTATTCTAGAATATTTTTTTGTAAATGAAATAGCTGAGTATACATATATATTCCATGCTTGTTTTCAGTTAAAAATGATATTTACCTGAAGCGCGAAAAGAGCAGAATAAGCAAATGAATATTCAAGCCATTTAGGTAGCTTAAAGCTCCGATGAGCCAAGTTTCTATGATACGAGAACGTAATGCTGAGGGCATTATTCACCATAGCGAGAATAACACCGAACCGGAGAGCTTCTCCTTTGAAGTTAAAAGGAGCCAAGAGATGTAAGAATATGAAGAATATAGTGAAGAATACAAGAGAGAATGATGAGAATTCGTGACTAGAGAGAGAGAGAGTATGAAGAGAATGTTGTTTGTATGCAAGAGAGAATAGAGAGAATAGTGAAGGATTCTTTCCCCTTGATTTTGAATGTTGGGGTTACAATGGTTTAAGTAGACACCAAGAGGAGCCTACTGCCCATACATGAATAAACAATAGAAACAATATAATAAGAGACCCATGCTGATCTAGATCTAATGTTTGGAGTGAGAGGAGCAAAAGGAGACAGCATGTGCTTGGCTAGCATGTGGGATGAGCAAGTTGCTGAGTGGTCCTTGTCTTGCAAGTGAGTGAGTGCTTCTGACCTTGTCTATGCACGCGAACTAGCTCCCCTTAGGTCTCCTTCACGTGATCTACATCTCCCCATAGTCTTCTTAGTTTATTTCAAATGCCTCTCCTCTTTTCTTTGCTTGCAAGTCACGTTAGGTCACTCCTTTCTTCTTTGCTTGCAAGTCACGTTAGGTCTCTCTTCATTGCTTGATCTCAACACATTATTTATCTTCATTCCAACACTCCCCCTCAAGCTTGACCATAGGAGATCCTTGGACAAGCTTGGAACCTTGAAGAATCTCCCTCATTAAAAACCTTAGCCAGAAAACCCATTTGGGATAAAACCAACTAAGGAAAAGAGTAGAGTTCTTCAAAGCCTAGGGATTGGCCAGTGAGCCTAAGGAACTTCAGGTAACTCATGGTGGAGTCCTTAGGCTCTGGATCGTGGCCTAACTTTTGCTGCAAGTGTGAACTCCACATCTTGCACACACCAGTATCTTGGACTCTTCTTAGACCCTGGTTTTAGTCTCCCCCTCTCTTCTGACTACTCGCCATCTTGAAAGGTAAGGATGGACCGGTTCTTTGCGCCTTGAGTCTCAAGTAAGGTACCATCTTCTTTCTCAGCCTTGGTTGCTTCTTCTTATTGAATAACAACCAAGGAATCCATCTTCACATATCATTGAAGCTTCTTAATACTCCCCCTCAAGCTTGACCATGTGGAACAAGTCAAGCTTAGGAGGATTGCTTCATGACCGCACCAAGCTTCTTGTCTAGACACGCCACTGCCTAAACCAGGATAGCTTCATCTTCATTTTCTGATACATTATCCCACAGGTGCATCAGCTCTTTGGAAAATACACTAAACAATCATTCAAAGCATTTCAAGTAATAATCATATAAACGAATTGAAATGAGAGTTTTATGTGCTTCCCTTTCTTAAGAATGATGGGGAGTGAACTCCACTTGAATTCCCCACTTGATAAGACGGTACTCGGCTCCTTGAAGCTTTATCAACCAGGTACATGCACACGTGCTATGGGCTGATTCATAGCTTCCCAACTGAAGGTAACTGTTCTAACTCCTTGTAGAAGCTGATCCATAGCTTCCCAACTAGAAGGTAACTGTTCTAACTCCACGCCTTGGGCTGATTCATAGCATTCCAATCAGCCTGACTCTACACCTGATCTTCTTGTCAAGTAGTCTCTGATGGCCATCTGTTCTAACACCAAGTTGTTGCTGTCCTTGTTGTGGCTTCTTTGAACCGGTTTATGATGTGAGGTGAGGCAATGGACGACTTGGATCTTCAGGATTGCTCATCATTACCCCTCCTCAAGCTTGATCCAGAGAGTATAGATGAAGGACCAAGCTTGGAAGTGAGCAATACTGAGCTTAAAACCAGGAGCGCATCACCCCTACAGCTGCGCTTAAGCCAACCAGTTTCTCCCTTGATCTTTTCTCCATTGTTTTTGGACCACCGGTCTCCTCATGACTTAGGTGATGGCCCTCCTTGTGTGTCTACTGAACCAGGAGCTCAACAGCCAAACGGCCTGCGCTTAATTCAACCGGTTCTACATTCTTCCTTGTGCGTCTCTTGAACCAGGAGCTCAACAACCTTCATGGTCTGTGCTTCTTATAACCGGTTCTTCTCTCCATGGTCAGGAATATACATCATGTGTAGGCTCTGGATTTACAGGAATTTACATCATGTGTAGGCTCTGAACAGCATGGGCATCGTCTTCTCCTTTGTCTTGGTTTGATGATGGACAGATGACAACCCTTGTGTACCTGAAACACCACTCAAACTCCAGCAAGAATTAGACCATACATTAGGATCAGAGCTTGATAACTCACCAAGTCTGATCATAATGATTAACGAGATGCAATGGACATAATCTAAACAATTTATTCAGTTCAAATCCATGCAACCAATTCACTAAATGCTCATGTATGATAACTCATCAGTTACAAGGCATCTAGGCTAATTTTATCACATAAATAACAATAACAGAATGCAATGATAATTTATGACAGTAGCATAGACTAGACAACTCATCTAATCAAGCTACACAACTATGAATGCAACACATGACAAGGAAACTCTCCTAGGACTCTAGCAATGCAACAAGACACACAACAGGTTCTAAGCAACTCGCCTAGACCATACAGTACACAAACACAAGAGCTAAGACAATAACAAGACACAACAATTCTATAACTCTCCTAGAACAATGCATACACAATGTTTAAGTATCTTGGGACAGAAACTAGGTTCAACAAATCTAGTAACATTGAACTGTCCCTAAGATACTAACAACACACTCAACACAACCAGAAACAATTTAAATAATTAAACACGCTCTTATTGAAGTTTAGGAGGCTAACTTACAACCAAGGAACCTGAGCTAGTTCCTTGAACCTCCATGGCTGTGAATCACTTGAATTTGAAGGGCTTGTGGTGTGGATTGACTGTCCAACACCTCTTCTTCTTGATTCTCTCCTTCCGGTCAAGGAGACACTTCAAACCCCTCCTGTCCTCTTGCTGGTCGTGGGTGTTGTTGGTCAGTAACACATCTTCAGCATGGCTGGCCAGAGAATGATTAGAACAACTTAGCTTTAATGCTTCTTTAGTGACCTTTCTCCAAGAATGGTCTCTTCCATGGATTATCTTCAGCATTTTGGACCAGATGAGATGGTTTGGCTTCTTCTTTGGACTCCTTACAGCTACTGAAGTCGCCATTTCCTTTGAGCTCTCCATCTTAGAGAGTTTGGAGCAGTGGATAATGAGATGTAGCAGAAACTGTTTTGGAGATAGTTTTGAGAATATGATGATTTACGGAAGTTTGATGATTTGCGGAAGCTACGAAGTTTTCAGGAGCTTGGGAGCTCTGATACCATGTAAGAATATGAAGAATATAGTGAAGAATACAAGAGAGAATGATGAGAATTCGTGACTAGAGAGAGAGAGAGTATGAAGAGAATGTTGTTTGTATGCAAGAGAGAATAGAGAGAATAGTGAAGGATTCTTTTCCCTTGATTTTGAATGTTGGGGTTACAATGGTTTAAGTAGACACCAAGAGGAGCCTACTGCCCATACATGAATAAACAATAGAAACAATATAATAAGAGACCCATGCTGATCTAGATCTAATGTTTGGAGTGAGAGGAGCAAAAGGAGACAGCATGTGCTTGGCTAGCATGGGGGATGAGCAAGTTGCTGAGTGGTCCTTGTCTTGCAAGTGAGTGAGTGCTTCTGACCTTGTCTATGCACGCGAACTAGCTCCCCTTAGGTCTCCTTCACGTGATCTACATCTCCCCATAGTCTTCTTAGTTTATTTCAAATGCCTCTCCTCTTTTCTTTGCTTGCAAGTCACGTTAGGTCACTCCTTTCTTCTTTGCTTGCAAGTCACGTTAGGTCTCTCTTCATTGCTTGATCTCAACACATTATTTATCTTCATTCCAACAAGAGACACAACAAATGTACTGTCCCAACGCATGAGGCTCTCATTACATCGACCCATGTCCATTTCCTAAAGAAATACGATCTTCTTTCCTTACGCACAGCTTTTCGGATAGAGCCAGAGCCATCTTCTTTGGTGGTATCACCCATCGAGGACTAATGGGTTTTGTGATTTGAACTATACGATTTAACAAATGTTTGATTGTAAATATGTAGGCTGATGTTGGTGCATTCAGGCATAATGTTATGGGTTTGAGTAATCACCACTACTTAACAACGAAATAACATACTTGTACACTTTACCTCGCATTTGCCTATTGATTTGGTTACTCCGAGAATTACGAGATAAGCATAATAAGCACATGTATAAGCATGCATGGACATTTGTAACTATTATATGAACAGTTTACGAATGCTTTTAAGTCATAAAATTACACGCATTTTGATACATCTTTAACATTTTGAAAATTGGTAGACATTTTGTATCTACTAATCTATCTAATTTTAAATCAGCGTGAACGTCCATCGTTTAGACTTTAAGCTTGTTTCCTCTAGGGATGTCAAATGTGCAGGTTGTACATGGGCGGCCCGTGTTCAAATTGTTATGGGCCAATATGGACATACCCATATTGGATCAAATTTAAATGGGTCTAAATGGGTGAAACCCGATTTCGCCCATGGGTGAAGCCCGATTGCGCCCATGGGTAAAACACGACATTGGGCGGCCCAAATACCTAAAATGTTTAGGTTTAGAAAATTGAAAAAATTACAATTTTACTTTGTCCTACCAAAATCACAAAATCAAAATTTTACCAAAACAATAAAATCATGTTTTCTTACGAAAACGACAAATACTGCAAAATTATGATTTTCTGTCAAAACCAAAAATTATATTTTCTCGTCAAAACCGCAAAATCACATTTTCCTATCAAAACCGCAAATCATGTTTTCCCTCAAAAACTGAAAATCACGTTTTTATCAAAATAATAAATTATGTTTCCTGTTAAAACCACAAATTCACGTTTTTCATCAAAATCATGTTTATCGCCATAACCACAAAATCAATATTTCCCGCCAAAATCGCAAAATCGTGATTTCCCGTCAAAACCGAATTTTTTTCATTTTCTGTCAAAACCAAAAAAATCGCGATTTTCCGCCAAACCTAAAAATTGTGTTTTTTCTACCAAACCGTAAAATCACATTTTTTGCTGAAACTAAAAATCACATTTTCAAAAAATTGAGTGATTTACACTAAATGGGTATTTGGGTTCTTATGGACAACCCAATTGGTCATGGTCCTATTTGGATATGGTCCTATTTAGACATGGTCCTATTTGGGCGTCGACCAAAACTGTCCAACAAAATGGCGCCCATCTGGACACACCCAAATTAGCCCGACCCGCCCATTTGACATTTCTAGTACTTTCCTCTATTATTATTTTTTGATATTATCTATTCACTATCTTAGAATGTATGGGTAGGGTGTTATATATTAAATTTACCAATACGAATTTAATTTAGAAAAACTTTGAAAGTGGCACTCACTAACGTTTAAACCTTGAACTTTTTCGACTATCATTTTAAATTTTCAAAGTGACAATTGTATCACAATAAACCTTCAATTTGGCTAACTTGTACATCAAGTAAAAAGTTGACATGTACAATAGGTAAAAGTGATGATGTGTCATTTTTTCAAAAATAATAGTTATTTAATTATTAAAATAAATAAAATTAAATAAAAATCAGAAAATTAAATAAAAAATCAGATAACTAAAATAAAAAATCAGATATTTCAAGGATGAAACTATCGTTAGGAATATGTTAAAAACGTGATAATAGTTATGTGAGAAACCACCATCGTCATTAGTGATATATTTGAATTTTTTTTTTCAAAAATGATATATATATATATATATATATATATATATATATATATATATATATTTAAATAATTTTTTAATTTAAAAGAGAATATTATGATTTTTTAATTTTTAATTTTTATTTTTTTTCTTTAATTTTTGTTTAATTTTCTATTTTTTAATTTTCTGTATTTTAATTTAATTTTTTTGATTTTTTGAAATATGATTTTTAATTTTATGATTTTTAATTTATTTAAAATTTTATTTTATTTTTTTTATTTTTTATCTTAGTTATTTGATTTTTATTTAATTTTTATTTATTTTATTAATCAAATAATTATTATTTTCGAAAAAAACTAACACATCGTCACTTTTACCTGTTGTACAGACCAACTTTTTCACTTGATCTACAATTAGCCAAGTTGAAGGTTTTTGTGATACAATTGTGATACAATTGTCATTTTGAAGTTTTAAAGTGATTGTCCAAAACAATTCAAGGTTTGAAGTGTTAGTGAGTATCATTTTCAAAAAAATTTAAGCGATTTTTTCCTAAAAATAAATACGTAATTTTAGGTATTTATTTGCATGTGAATATTTAGTTTATTGTATTTTTTATGTTATATCATTTAATTGCAAGCTATAACTTGACATGTACTTATGTGGTCGGCTCAGCTGTAGATAGGAAACGGATTCATGGAATTATACAGCTCTGAAAGATGGTGACAATAAATGGGTGTTTGCTGGCCTGGCCATGAAGTCCATATTATGGAAACTCCTGGCAACACAATAGGTTGGTTACCTAGACGAGTTAACTCAACTGGTTACACCTCAGGCTTCGGTTTGGAAGGTCACGAGTTCGAATCTCGGGCGGGAAAGAGTGTCCAGAACCCTTAAAAAGGTACAAACAAAGGCTGACTCCGGACCTCGAGGGATTAAGGCCGAAAGCCCGAACCGATCCTGGTTAAACAAAAAAGACACAATAGGTTGGTTGTGAAGGAAATGTAGAAACATGAGGATGAATGCTCAAAGAGGTTTATTTAAACATAAACAGAAATAGCTTTAGAAAGCTATTTTATGCAGAAATGTAAAGAGAAGAGAGAAAGTTAAGTTGTCTTCAGAAAACACAAACCTTGGATAAATTTCATTAGACTGTTTTGGATGAAGCTGCTATAATGCAGGTGTGCAATATCTGTAAGATTCACCCACTCTTTAGTGTGGCAGGAGAGAAATGCTCGAAGAGTGGGTGAACGAGAGTGGGCTCAGCTTTGTTACTCACACGGCTGAACAAGTAGGTACACAATCGTATTTCATCACTGAATGGAGAAGGATCATTAAAACTCATAACGTGATGCATGTGTGGTTTGGGAGTCGGTAACCCTTAGATGATAGTGGGAAACATTTGATTTAATTTCCATTGTTTCAATCAAAGACACAATATTCGTAAAAGAAATATGATATGAATGACCTTAACATTCATTAAAAAACTGTTATAATGGCAGCCAAAGTTACATAACTAGATGACTTGATACATATTTATATGGAAAACACTTAGTAGAAACTCAATGGCATGGGTCTAAACCTTGAGTTTAGAGCACCATTAGGACATGTTTATTGGAGGTCTCTTATCAGGGATTCTTAACTTTTATAAAAGACATTTTTTTAATTTTTAACTTTTAACCTTGACTTGATAAACATGATCTTAAGGAGGTGCTTGAGGGGTGCTTAGAAGAGTGGTTAAGGAGTGGGATCCACCAAAATTCTAAGCATCATCTCTTATAGTTTCTAATTAAGTACCATTTCTTGTACTGTTTGCGGACTCCACTGACACGTGGCGACCCACGATTAGTTTGTTTTTAATTTTTTTTTCAATCAACAAAAAAATAAGCATCCAAATAGGATACTAGGATTAATGATGCTGGGATTAATGGTGCTCTTAGGTATATTTCTTCGGCTTGTCTAATAAGTTACACACAACGTTGAAAATGGAGAAAGCGTGCAACCTGTTTCTCCGCACTGAGAATATGGATATTCGCAGGGTTCTAAGAGCACCTCCATTGGGAGGTGCTTAGTGGGTTCCTTAGCAAAAAGTGGTGGTGGGCCCCACCACTTTTGTTAAGGACCACTCCTAAAAATCCCAATTTAAGGACCAGTCCTTACACTGTTTTGTGGGCCCCACTGACACGTGGCGGCCCACGATTGGTTGGTTTTTAATTTTTTTTTTTTAAAAAAAAAAAAAAAAAAAAAAAATTAAGGACCCCATAGGGGTCCTTAACTGATGGAGATGGTCTAAGTATTCCAGAGACTGCAGACGAAGCAGAAGCTCTGGGTGTTATAAGAAGAGCAAAAGACAATTTTAAAGCTTAAGCTAAAACATTATATAATGTTTCCTATGTACAGATCATGAATAGTTTTGGCTTAATAATGTTTTCATTGGTCCCTACAACGTGCAATGTACTTTATGTGTTTTGAATCAGACAAGTTATCAACAGATTTACATAAGTAAATAAAAGAACAAAGTGATGAGTACACATATGATTAAGAAACACAAAGTTTTTTTTATAGGAAACACAAAGTTGAAAGCGGTATAGATACAATTTGAGCTGAGATTAACGAGGGAAAGCTAGCTTGCGTTTCTGAGCTTCTGTTGGTAATTTGACGTCAGTGGCTAAACCGAGAGCCTGGAAGAACTAAATGAGGTACCAAGTTGGGTCTACCTGATAACATTCCAGGCCATACCTAGCCGAAGTCTCAAAGGCATGGTG
Organism: Moricandia arvensis; assembly: GCA_905132765.1. Taxonomy (NCBI): domain Eukaryota; kingdom Viridiplantae; phylum Streptophyta; class Magnoliopsida; order Brassicales; family Brassicaceae; genus Moricandia; species Moricandia arvensis. The sequence continues at coordinate 83,342 of CAJHQP010000558.1, read as the reverse complement.
GTTATTGTGCCAGCTTTCTCCCATCGTGAATGGTCCTAGCCACCTATACACCATTAGACATTCACTACTCAATATCTTTTTAGGTTAAAGTGTTATGGTTTGATAACGCAGTGCCTTTTCAAATTATTTCTAAACCATGTTAAAAAAAAATATTAATTGTATATTTAACGATATAATATTTAGTTTTAAAGAATTTATTTAAAATTCATAAATTCTAAATTTAGAAGGATATTTTTTAAAAAAATGTAGATCCTAGTTTATATATTTATTTTTTAAATTTTATTTTTAGGTTTGGATTATGTTCGACCGTTACACTTTTCATTTGCAGACATGTTAAAAGACTACTCTAGGCCTATATGTTTAGTCTTTCTTTGTGTCTCTAAAAGAAACTACTAGAGCTAGTAAATACCAAATGTTACGAGATGTGTCCTTGGTGTTCCAGGCTCGTGAGCCCCAAATATGGCAAGCTGAGTTTATGAGCCATGTCCCGTTGTAATTGATAACTCCTCCAACACCCTGTTGCAGATTAGTTTCACTAGATACAATGACAGTTTTCTTGTTCAATAATATATATATTTTAAACATTAACACAAGAGGACTTTCTTACCACGCCGCAAGTTAGGTAAGGTAGACCACCCCACAAATAGACGAGGGTCCAAAACGTCAAGACGTGGAGACCAATTGTGTTTCGTAGAAACCTATAGAACCATTGCTGCTTCAAGTCCATCACGTTGTCACGTACTCCACACTGCTTACATTAATTCGCATGGTTGCAATAGTTAGCCACTAGTTCATAAAAATCAAGATCGATTTTGTTTGATAGAGATATTACAACGTCGTGCTACCTTTTCTCTCATATAACTGGTGTCGAATATCCAGAGGACATGACTGAACCAGAATCCTTCCATAGGGCTATGCGGGTCGCGGTCCGAATCTGTGAACTGATGATGGAACCTATGTGTGCTCACCCAATCTATTGGATGACCCTGTCCAAAAATGAATTAACTGAGTATACATATTTTGTTTCATGTTTGTTTTCAGTTTAACATCTGGACTTCCCCAGCGTCCGGTGATCGAAGCGTAATCCAGCCGATAATATATGTTGTTATGGACATTCGCAGCTAGTCTAGACCCACTTTGGTGGAGGTAAAGATACATCAGGTTATTAAAAAAAAAGATATTTACCTGAAGCGCGAAAAGGGCAGAATAAGCAAATGAATATTCAAGCCATTTAGGTAGCTTAAAGCTCCGATGAGCCAAGTTTCTATGGTACGAGAACGTAATGCTGAGGGAAGTCACGATAGCGAGAATAACACCGAACAAGATGTGAGAATGGCTTAATTGCGGAAGTAATACAAAGAAGAATATACTAGTTAGACAGATGATCAAACATAGAAGGAGTTTGTGATTTGAGAGAGAGAATGAGAATGGGGAAGAACATGTTTTTATTTTGTATATGTGGTATGTGTTACAACCCCTCTATTTATACACAGGTGAAGTCCTTCAAAAGCTCCAGACATGATGATGAAAGGTGAGTTGGTGCAGTTGGTGAAGTAGGTGCAGTAGGTGAAGTAGGTGAGGTTGGTGTAGTTGGTGGTCGCAGAACGCCAATCGATCGATGCAGTTTTGCCCTAAAACTGCATCGATCGATGCAAGGCAATATGAGATTTGGAGTTTTTAGTTCCATCGATCGATTGTATTGTACAATCGATCGATTACTTTAGCACATTTCATTCGCAGCGTTGCCATCGATCGATGGGGTTTTGTGGCAGAAACCCATCGATCGATTGGGCTTCTTTTCTTCATGTTTCTCTTCAACACTCCCCCTCAAGCTTGACCATACGAAACAAGTCAAGCTTGGAAGTCATGAAGCATTCCCTCATTAAAAACTTAGCCAGGTAAAACCTCATGGGATAAAACCCCAGCCAAGGAAAAAGAGTAGAATACTTCATGAAGGGGAGACTTAATGAGATGGGAGTTCCATGAGTCCAAGCTTTGAATGAATGAACTCACAGACTTTTTGGTTTGCAGCTTTGGTGAAGATATCTGCTAGTTGTTCCTCACTTCGTGTATAACATGGCAAGATGATCTGTTGCTCCACGGCTTGTCTAACTTTGTGACAATCCACTTCAATATGTTTAGTCCGCTCATGGAACACATTGTTGGAAGCTATGTGGATAGCCGCCTGATTATCACAATGCATGGTTATGGGAGTGGTTTGCTCAATTCCCACATCCATTAGTAGGTTCTTTATCCAAATCAGTTCGCTAGTGAGCTTCCTCATTGCCCTATATTCCGCTTCAGCACTGGAACATGCGACTATCTTCTGCTTCTTGCTCTTCCAAGTGACTAGATTACCTCCAATGAATGTGCAGTATCCTGTAGTAGACCTCCTGTCCTTTCTGTCTCCAGCCCAGTCTGCATCACAATACCCCACGATCTCAGTGCTATTGTTGCAGCCTAGCCAAACTCCTTGCCCTGGTGCCTCTCTAAGATATCTTAGAATCCTTTCCACCATGTTCCAGTGATACATTTTTGGTGCTTGCATATGCTGACTGACTTGGTTCACAGCAAAACACACATCCGGCCTTGTGATGGTTAGATAGATTAGCTTCCCCACCATTCTTCTATAGTGTTTTGGGTCTTCATATGGCTTATCTTCTATCTCCCCCTCACGCATTATTTTGTAGCCTTCTTCTAATGGTGTTTTGGCTGTTCTTCCTCCTAGATTACCAGCTTCTTTAAGTATGTCAAGCGTGTACTTTCTTTGGGACATGAACAGACCCTCATTGGATCTACACATCTCAATGCCCAAGAAATACTTTAGCTCTCCTAAATCTTTGATGTCAAAGCTTGCCTTGAGGAACTCTTTGGTTGATGCAATCCCTTTCTTATCATTGCCGGTGATGATGAGGTCGTCTACATAGATCAGTATGGCAATGATTCCTTGATTGCTGGTGAGGGTGAAAAGAGTATGATCAGCTTCAGACTTTGTAAATCCTTTTCCATTCAAGGTTGTGCTTAGCTTATGGTACCAAGCTCTTGGAGATTGCTTCAACCCGTAGATAGCTTTCCTTAGTCTTAGAACATTTCCAGGTTTTACCATGCCTTCCATACCAGGTGGTGGTCTCATATACACTTCATCTTCAAGCTCTCCTTGTAGAAACGCATTCTTGACATCCATTTGCCAAAGATCCCATTCTAGGTTTACGGCAATGGACAAGAGAATCCTGATGGTATGAAGTTTTGCTACTGGTGCAAATGTCTCAAGGTAGTCTTCTCCATATACTTGTGTATAGCCTCTTGCCACAAGCCGTGTCTTCTTCCTCTCTGGCTTCCCATTTGCTAAGTATTTGATGGTGAACAGCAACATGCTTGTCACGGCTTTCTTGTCATTGGGAAGTTCACACTCAAACCAGGTTTCATTTTTGATCATGGCGCCAATTTCATCTTCCACTGATTTCCTCCACTCATCTATCTTCATAGCTTCTTCATAGTTTCTTGGAATAAATTCTTGATCCACACTAGTCATGAAGGCTTGGTGGCTGGCAGGAAACTCTACTAAGGAACATGGAGTTTGTGAATGGTGTGCCACGGCTTGTGAGTTGAAGTACACTCTTGTATGTCGGATCCTAGTGCTTCTTCTTAGTGGTTGGATAGTTTCCTCAGTTGTTGTAGTTCCATCATCCGCTGGTTGATCTTCATTGTCTCTTGATTCTTCTGGTTGCTCTTCTTGATCATGAGTAGCTGTGTTGTCCGGCTGCGACTCAGTTTGATTCCCCCCCTCAGGATCAAGAGGAGCGTCCTCTGTACCTTCATTAAAAGTTCCCTCCTGGTCCATTTCTCCGGTTGGGTCTTGGCGGGTTGATGGAGGTTGAACTGCAGCTTCTCTTCTCGGTATTGTAATGCCAATATTTTCCATGACTCTTCTTAAATTCTCAGCTCTGTCTGAGGCAGATTGCGACAAGTCTTTCACTTCATCCCAGCTTTTTTCTTCATAGTAACCTTTTGACTCAACAAACTTCACATCTCTGGATACTAAGACCCTCCTGGTCTCCGGTACATAGCATTTGTATCCTTTTTGTTGAGGTGAATAGCCAATAAACATGGCTCTTGTGCTTTTTGGTTCCAGCTTGTTCCTTTGCTCTCCTGGTATCAACACAAAGCACACGCAACCAAATACCCGAAGGTGATCTATAGATGGATTTCTCTTGTTTAATACCTCATGTGGCGACTGATCCTGCAATACCTTGGTTGGTATTTTGTTGATCAGATAGCAGGCAGTCATCACGGCATCTCCCCAAAACATTTTTGGTACGTTCATGTGGAACATCATGCTTCTGGCTACTTCCATAAGGTGCCGGTTCTTCCTTTCGGCCACACCATTTTGTTGAGGAGTATATGGGCAGCTTGTTTGATGAATTATTCCGTGCTTGGATAGGTGATGCTTAAATGCATTGCTTGTATATTCCCCACCATTATCTGATCTCAAAATCTTTATCTTTGCATTGTAATGGTTAGAGACATGATTTTGGAAGTTTATGAATGCATCTAATACCCTATCCTTTGATTTAAGTAGAGTGATCCAAGTGTATTTAGTTTTCTCATCTATAAATGTCACAAAATACTTATGGAGTTCTCTAGATGTGCAAGGTGCAGTCCATACATCAGAGTGGATTAAATCAAATGCACATTCATAGATAGTACTAGACTTAGGAAACACAGTTCTGCAATGTTTTCCTAGAATACAAGCTTCACACACTTTTTGAAAGGAAATACTAGGTAGCATGATGTTCAAGGCACGAGAATGAGGATGTCCTAATCTAGCATGCCACATGATATCTTTAGGGAGGTTAAAACAAGAACTTAAAGCAATAGATAAATCGGTTGTTGGCATAGTGTCTTCAAGTAAGTACAAGTCTCCTTTGGTTACACCTTTGCCAAGTAACCTACTAGTTTCAATATCCTGAAAATAGACATCATTAGGCGTGAAGGTAACATTGCAATTTAAGTCAGTAGCCACTCTTTTTACAGATAACAAATTGGATGTGAAATTAGGCATATAGAAAGCTTTGGAATCTTTTTCAAATATCCTAAGTTCACCAATCCCTTTAATTGGCACCATCTCGCCATTAGCTATAAGGACATTTCCTAGTGATGGAACAATATTTTTAATCAATCCTTTGTCACTAATCATGTGGTGGCTAGCTCCAGAATCAATTACTAGGGGTTTAGTTATTTTTGATATTGTGCTAGCGTTCAAGGAGTGACCCGTATGATAAGCATGTAAAGAGGTACCAAGAATGTTACCAGAGTTATCTTTGAGGGCTTTGATGAGGTTCTCAATGTCAGAACGCCTGATGGACTCATCCTGGTTGGTTATTACACTCCTGGTGCTGCTGGATGCAAGTGCTTTTCCTTTCTCGGCATGATTGTTATCAGAGAAGTTGGCTCTGGCATTATAGTAAGGGGTTTTGAACTTCTGTGGTTTGAGATGAGGGTGAAGAATCCAACATTTGTCCTTCCCGTGCCCTTTCTTCTTACAGTGATCACATACCCAACTTTTCTTGTCATCCGGTTTGTAGTAACTCTTGTTTGCACTTCCTTCAGCAGTGTTTGCCAACACAAGGTCTCCTCTTTTTTCAAAGAGTTCTACGGATCCTTGCTCCTTTTGAATATGAGAGCACACCTCTTCCAAGGTTGGTAGCTTCTCGGCTCTTAGTAAGTGCTTAATGAGGTCATTGTAGCCGGGGTTCAGTGTGAGGAGTAGGGCGAACACCTTGTCTTGCTCCCTCCTTTCTTTCAGGATAGTTGGATCCACGGTGCTTGGCCTCAGCATCTCCATTTCAGCCCACAAGGCTCGGAACTTGCCGAAATGTTGGTTAAAATCCGTGTCTTCTTGGTGGAGTGAGTTTATAGCCCTCTTGACTTCAAATACTCTACTTAGGTTTGAAATATTGCCATACACCTTTTGAAGAGTGTTCCACAACTCTTTGGAAGTTTCACAGTATGAGTAACCTTCCAAGATTGATGTTTCAAGGCTGCTTTGAATGATGGACAACACCAAGAGATCCTCCTGATCCCATTTGTCCTTGCTAGCCACCACCACTTCCTTACCATCCCCTCCTTGGACGGTTTCTGTAGATGGTTTGTCTTCTGTCACGTATGACCAGAGACCTCTTCCTCCTAAGGCTGTTTTCACCAGCCTAGACCATAAGAGATAGTTTACTCCTTTGAGAGTAACCGGGATAGAGATTTTGGATGAGTTTTCCATTCCAGCGGATGCTTAGATGAAGGGGTTTGCGGAAGTATGTTGGATGATGAGAGATATAATCAGGTCTCAAGAGTGGTAGGCTCTGATACCATGTGAGAATGGCTTAATTGCGGAAGTAATACAAAGAAGAATATACTAGTTAGACAGATGATCAAACATAGAAGGAGTTTGTGATTTGAGAGAGAGAATGAGAATGGGGAAGAACATGTTTTTATTTTGTATATCTGGTATGTGTTACAACCCCTCTATTTATACACAGGTGAAGTCCTTCAAAAGCTCCAGACATGATGATGAAAGGTGAGTTGGTGCAGTTGGTGAAGTAGGTGCAGTAGGTGAAGTAGGTGAGGTTGGTGTAGTTGGTGGTCGCAGAACGCCAATCGATCGATGCAGTTTTGCCCTAAAACTGCATCGATCGATGCAAGGCAATATGAGATTTGGAGTTTTTAGTTCCATCGATCGATTGTATTGTACAATCGATCGATTACTTTAGCACATTTCATTCGCAGCGTTGCCATCGATCGATGGGGTTTTGTGGCAGAAACCCATCGATCGATTGGGCTTCTTTTCTTCATGTTTCTCTTCAACACAAGAGAGCTTCCAATTTGAAGTTAAAAGGAGCCAAGAGACACAACACATACACTGTCCCAACAGTTGAGGCTCTCATTACATCGACCTTTGTCCATTTCCTAAAGAAATACGCTCTTTTTTCCTTACGCACGGCTTTTCGGATAGTGCCAGAGCCATCCTCCTTCTTGGTATCACCCATCGAGCTCTGTTTGTGTGTTTGAGATTGTTATTAGCTTAATGATTTAGCAAATGTTTGTTTGTATACATATATATATATATATATATATATATATATATATATATGGGATGATGTATCTGCATTCAGGCTTAATGTTATGGTTTTGAGTAATCCTTAACAACGAATTAACATACATGTACACTCTACCTATTAGCCATTTGGTTGGCCAATTTTATTCGTTTTAAATATTCGTTAATGTTTTGCGTATCGATTCCGATTGATTGGTTAGTCCGAGAATTACGAACTAAGCATAATATGCACATGTACAAGCATGGACATTTGTAAACTATATATGAATAGTTTTACAATTACTTTTACGTAATAAATTAAAAAACGAAATTGGATACCTTCTTAATGTTTAGGGTATCATATTTTGGAAAACATTTTAATAAACTAATGTATCGAATATGTAATCATCGTGTGAAGCGTCCATCGTTTAAACTTTAAATTTGCTTCCTATATAATTATTTGTTATATGGTATCTGTAACTATCTTATATTATATGATTGTAGTGTTATATATTTAGGAAGAATACAATACTAATATAAAAATAAATACGAAAGTATTTGTATGTTAATATTTTGTGTATTGTATTTTTCTGATATCACATATTCACGCATTATATAATTCTGTACAGAGTATTCACTTAATCATCAATTGATATATATTGATATATTCTTTCCATGCATACTTTGTTGGTAGCTTTCACTTTATATTTATTCATATATAGAGCGTTAATGTTTCATTTTTCAAACGTTTTGGAACTAGAGTTATAGGCTAGAATTGAACGCACTAAAATTAATTTTCAGTTATATTTTTCTTGGGAAAATCAATGGATTGATAAAATAAGTAATACTATATCTTAGGTTTGGTTCATAGACGTTTTATTTTCAATTATTTTGGTAATGTAACCTTGTGTTTTGCCAACTAAAGTTTCTCTCAACGTCATAATTTATAACTTTTTCGTTACAAATTAACTTTAGAACATAGCCTTCTCATAGAAGTCAAAAGCTGTGTTAACGAAAACTGTGGCTTATGTTTCTCATGAAGGTAGCAATCAACCCTTTTTCTATGCCTGCTTTTGTTCAATCCACTTCTTTAGTTTTCTTGTTGCTTTTATTTTGGTCAAACGTTTTCTTGTTGCTTAAAATCTAATTTTCTGGCATGTTTTCTTGAAAAAATATCTAACACGACAGTATTATATTGTTATAAATAATCCAATAGTAAATGAAGTGGTTTGCAACACTGTCATTGCTTTGTAACGAGGTGGTTTTAAAAATTGGAAATGGGCTTGTCATGTTGACAAAAGGGCCATGATTAGCTTCATTACTGTTAAATCCATAATCCGGTCAGTGATGTAACGTTGTAAAGATGTAAAGGGATCGAAAAATTTCATATTAATAATCAGAAATAAACAAACTCGGTCAATTACAAAAACTAAAGATACTCGTCTATACAACTTTTCTAAACAAGTATCTCTCTTAATTTTGATCTCTCGTTGTCTAACGAATTCGTCTAACAGCTGAGGTCGTCTAAAAATTTAGTAGTGATTGAAGAGGCGATGCTCTCTTATTTCTGTACGTTGATGTACATCTTTACAACATTACCGACCTAATTATGGATTCAACAACTACTCATACTAAAATGTGGCTAATACAGAAAACGAAATATCTTAATTGAGTAGGTTGGTTTAAACGACAACAACACCACACACGACGTGACATCAAAACACTACATAGGCTAGCACAATAGTATTACAAGTTTTACATTTACCAAAAGCTTCAAGCGTACGTAGACATTAAACTGCGTGTACTTCATGGAGAACCGACAAGTTGAATATATCCTCCATTTTCAACGAACCAAAGCCATACGACGTCGTTGGCTCTCTGAAGGGAGCTTCACGTCAGTAGCCAAGCCGATAAGCTCGAGGAAGCGGACGATGTACCAAGAGATGTCGATTTGCCACCATTCCAAGCCTTGTCTCGCGGACGACTCGAACGCGTGGTGATTGTTGTGCCAGCTCTCTCCAAATGAGAATACTGATAGCCACCTATTTGCCATTTTACCACTTGAGATTATTTTCTTCAAAAATATTCATCATTATTGCCAATTTTGTTTTACAATAAAAAAACATTTTACGATGGAGAACTTTCATTTTTACCACATTATTAGTAAAATTATTAATTTTTACATTCACTAAAAAATTATTTTCAAAAATAACTTTAAAAAAAACTCTTTGATTAATTAAAATTTTATACTTCATATTCCAAAACCCTACTTCATTTCTTAACTCTAAACCTTAAATATTAGATTAATTAACTTTAGGGTTATAAGTGTTTTTTTCTCTTAAAAATAAAAATAAAAATACTTAAGATAAACATGAAAAATTATAATAAAAATAATATTTTTAGATATTTTTCCTTTTATTATTCAAATTTGAAGTGATTTAGGAATAGAACAATTAATTCCAAAATCTAGCACTCTTAGCTAATCGATCAGCTGTTGTGTTTTCCATACGAAAACATATGAAAGGTTGAAAACGTTGAACCGATCTATATATGTACACATGCATAGATCGACAGAAGAATTTGTATGCACCAAATGAAATGACATTAGTATATGTATTCATGATGAATCATTATTGAGAAAAGATACGTAGTCACTTAGAGCATGTCCATCAAGGGGCTCCTAAGAGGTTGTTAACCCAAAAAGGTGGTGGGTCTCACCACTTTTCTTAAGAAACCGTCTCTAAAAACCTTTAGTTTAGAACCGTCTCTTACACTGTTTTGTGGACCCCCACTGCCATGTGGCGGTCCACGATTGGTTATTTTTATTTTTTAATTTTTTTTTAAAAAAAAATCAGAAAAGGTAAAAAAAAAATTTAAGAACCCCTATTATGAATGGAGATGGTCTTACCAAATGTTACGAGAAGTGTCATTGGTCTTCCAGGTTCGGCTTCCCCAAATATGGCAAAGAGAGTTGATGCAGCAAGTCACATGATGCTCCATTGCTGCCCCAACACCCTACATACCCCAATATTACAATTCTTTATCATTTTAAAATTATAGTTATTGTAACAATAAATACACAAACGCATTAGGTAAATATATAGTTATTCTCGCATTTTTTTTTTTTGGCAAATAATTTTAAAATAAAGAGGTGAAAAAAATAAAACAAGAGAGTAAAATATTACCATCCCCCAAGTAAGAAAAGACAAACCACCAAAGTAATAGAGAAGGAAACCAAATGCTAGGATGTGGTACATGACCGTTCTTTGAAGAAATCTATAGTACCACTGCCTCTTTAAGTCGTCCACATTTGTTCTCCTCCCACACTGTGAGATTACAATATGATATTGAACTTTAATTGTGATTAAAGTAAACTAATTTTGTGTAATTACCCCCAATAGTTAATTACCTTTTCGACAAGATAACCGGTATCAAATAGCCATAGGAGATGGCTGAACCAAAACCCTTCCTTAGGACTGTGTGGGTCCCTATCCGAGTCTGTAAACTGGTGATGGTATCGATGTGTGCTCACCCAATCAATCGGATCTCCCTGCAAACAAAAATAAATGTTGAATGGTTTATGTTATAATTAAATAAATAGTATAATACTATCAAGGATCTAAGAGCATGTTTATTGAGGGTCTCTTAACAGAGGTTCTTAACTTTTCTAAGAGACATTTCTTAACTTTTAACTAAGAAAACCTAAGAAACGTCTCTTAAATAAGAGACTTAAGAGACGTCTCTTAACTAAAAAATTTTTAAAAAAAAGAGTCAAATTAAGTTAAGAACCCCATGCTAAGAGACCGCTGATAAACATGGCCTAAGACCATGATTATTGTTGGTCCTTAGGCGGAGGTCCTTACGAACAGTTAAGGACATGTTTTTTAATTTTCAACTGGAAAAGTTAAGGATGTCTCTTATACAAGAGACGTCCTTAACTTTTCCAATTGAAAAACAAGTCTTTAACTGTTCCTAAGGAACTCCACCTAAATACCACCAATAATGTTGCTCTAAGGCCATGATTAATGCAGGTTTCTTAAGGTGATTTCTTAGAAAAAGTTAAGAAACCGTTTCTTAATTTTCTTAAGAAAAATTAAGAAACTGTTTCTTAAAACTATGAAATAAAAGTTAAGAAACTGTTTCTTTAAACTATGAAATAAGAAACTGTTTCTTAACTTTTCTTAAGAAAACTAAAAAACAGTTTTTTAATTTTTCCTAAGAAATTCACCTTAAAAAACATGCACTAATCATGCCCTTAGAGCACCTCCAATAATAAGCTTTTAGTTCGGAGAGTTTTCAATATATATAAATATATATTAATATTAATATTTAATTATAAATTTTTAAATTTACGGGAAACTCAATTTATAGTAATTTGCAGAAATTTTTTGGTTAGATTTTTCTTAAAATTAAGAATTCTATAATTAAATATTTATATAAATATATATATATTTTTTTTTTTTGAGAATTCCAAAATTAAAAACCTTATTGGAAGTGCTCTAAAGATCTTTAAGTTGTGCAAGAATTCATATGCTATCTATATGTAGCTAGACAAAGTAGCTAAAATAGCATAAATAATATTCTGATAAATATTATCGACAATGGCTTTAGTATTTAGTCATTCTGTATACGAGGTGCATGTTAAATCTGATAATGATAAAATGTTCAATATATTTCATTCATGTTGAGAATAGAATTACGGAATTAAATTGCGAAAATATTTATATACGAGCTAGGTACAAAGTGTTGCAAGATTGAGTATCAAACTTAAAGACTTTTGTAACCTAACAATTTGTACTAATATCTTTGATTAATTTGTAACCAGTTAGGGTTCAAAAATGCATGTTGTTAATAAAAATGTGACAAATAAAATAAAATAAAGAGAGGGAACCTGAATAGCAAGGAGGCCACAATAAGCAAACAAATACTCGAGCCATTTAGGGACTTTGAAGCTCCGGTGAGCCAAGTTACGGTGGTACGAGACGGTGATACCGAGCCCACCCACCGTATAGACGACGAGTGCAACCCTTAAAGCTGGCCAAGTGAAATTGAAAGGAGCTAAGAGACAGAGGAAATGCACAAAGAGAGAAGCAGAAGCTTTCACAATGTCCAGTCTCCTCCATTTTCTTTCCCATATTGCCCTCTTTCTCCTCCCCATCTCAGCCTTGTCCTCCAAATTTTTCCGGTGGTTTTCCTCCTCCAAAGACATTGACATTTTGTAGATTTTTTTAAGTTTAAGGAAGTGCTATGATGCGTCTTGTTTTTGTGTAACGTTTTGAGTGAGTATCGTTGTAATTTATAGTAACTTCGAGGGGAAGGATTAAGAAAACTAACTAAATAGATCTTTCTTAAAAAAAAACTAAACAGAGGGGACTGGTTTAACGGACGCCGTAATGTATTCTCCAATGCATGCACGTGTTCCCGAAACAAAATTATCTTTTTGCACAATGGTTTCAGAAAAAAATATTCTAACACCTTTTATTTCATTTTGAATACTCCATATTATCTTCTATTTTTTCTACTTCATTGTTTAACACATATTCAACTTTGATACACTATTTTTGTTTTGTTTAATAAAATTCAATACTTTATTTTACTAACTAATAATTGTTTTTTTCTATATCTAAATTAAATGAACCTAGTATCTATTTATAAAAAATTAAAAATATTTATATAAGAAATAAAATAAATTATTTAAGTTATAACAAAATTATTAATTTTAAATAGGTAAAATAATATGAAACTATCAAAAAAATTTAGAAAGTGATGTGTTTCGCTGGTGATTAATATTTTTTTATTATTCAGCACCAAATAATATGTCTTCAAATTTTATTTTTCAAAATTTCCGTTACAGTGATTCACCTCTTAGATTTTTTTATTTAACACCCCCAACACCTCATGCAGAGGCACGTTACTGGCAATTCGAAATTGTGGGGCACGAGGCATTTGCCTTTGCATTGTGCATACCCCCGTTTTCATCGTAATTGTAAATTTTGGCTTGTTACCGTTGGGACGTAGTCATTATAATACTATCTACATTAACTTGCTGTATTTATACTTATTTTGTTAAAATACTTTCCTGTACAATCCATATATAGATAGATGCATGTAACTATGCAATCATAAAGCTGTCACGGTTATGTATCTGAAAACTGATGTAATGTCGTGTGGAAAGATATATATATATATATATATATATATATATATATATATATATATATATATATATATATATAAATTATAAACCTAAGAAAGAGAGTCTGTAAACTTAATTATCCTTTAACTTATTTTTAGAAACTGACTACCTAGATAGGTTAATCCCTCATCTCTAGACAGGGACGGTCCTGAGATTAGAGGGACCCTAAACAATTTAGTAAAAAATGTTAAAAAAAATTCACAAATTTGGAAACTTTTTCCAATATTTTGAAGAAAAATTAGGGATTTTAGGTTAATATTTTATTTGGTTATGTTGATGACCACCCCTATCTCTAGAGCCACTTTTCCATCGTAAATGCATGTATATTGCTGTAGTTGGGACGTTAGGCGTCATAACACTTGTTACACTTCCATTAACTCGTTAATATTATTGCTATTGGAAGCTAGAGATGATTACATGTACTATGCTCATTATTTATATAAAACAAAGAATGTACTCATTACCAACAAAAAAAGTGATGAACTATTTTAATATTTTTATAACTGTGTGCATTCTGGTTCATTGCATGTATGCATAGATTCCGTGAGATGGAGACTGTATATGAATGAATCTAAGTCAGAAACCATAGTAACATGCAGATGAAACATTTAAAAGGGTTTATTCATTTGCATTGGTTACAACATATTCAATGAAAAAAAACATATTCAATGAAGATAATTTACTAGTAAAAAAATAAACGGAGAAAAATAAACTCTACACATGCTGGCATGATATCATATTCGTAAAATTATTTGTTCATATATACTTTTGTAATTATTGATTTTTTTGTGTTAATTTGTTTAACTGGTTTTGATTACTCAGGTTCATATATTTCTACAGACTAACCAGTTCTTCTAAAGGAACTGGTGTCTAGCAATCATGTTCTACATGAGCTTGATTAATAAACTGCATTCATGTAGTAATAAGAATCACAGAACGGTCAAAACACAAATGATGTCAAATATTTAGAGATTGCAAATGCATATCAAGCTCATGCATGTAGAAAAACTTACAATATGTGTAGGCACATTTCTTTAAGTATTAGCTCTCAACTACTATGTATATGTCTAAAAGCATACTCGTATGAACGAAATAAGATCTATTTTATTTCTAAAACCCATGACATACCCATTCCTTCATTAAAAAGACATATCACATACCCATACGTTCTATGTTTGAACATGGTAGCAACAACGGTCAAAACACACATGCTGTCAAAAAAAAAAACTTAAAATAACGGATAATATCCACATCTATTATTGATCTACAAAAGAATGAGTTCGTTGTATTTGTCCATTGTATATACACATCAGCATCTATTACAGTTTGAATAACTATATATGCATCTCAATAAAATTCCGAGTAGTCAAAAACAAAAAAAACGTATGAAAAATGACTTTGTTGGTTCATGGAAACGTTTATACATAGAATGTAGCCATTATCCATGCTATTCATTTTGATGAAAGATTTTCGTGACACCCATATGCGTACCATAACTTCGTACTCTCAACATCGTAACAACGAAAACAATATAATCACACGAACTTTCTGGTGTGAAAAATATAGTACTGTGTGAGTAAAATATGAAATTTATATACAGAAACATTCACACAAGCATACTAGTAGTTTAAATAAGACTAGGATACTATCCGCGTTAAAACGCGTAATATTTTTTTCAGGTTTCAAAATTGATAAAAGATTATTGAAAATGTTAGGGTTTTATATGTTGACAATGTAGATTTCAGCTCCACGTTTATTTTGATAGATATCTATTATCACACATTATGCTCATTAAAAAAATTGTTATGCATAATAAACTAACATATTTTAACTATTTTTCATCCTTCTTAAAAACACTTTTGGATATTTATAGAAAAGTAAAATGTAACCATATTTACAGGGTTTAATAGCTAAAACATTACTATTTTGTTTAATTTTGACAATTTTGAATTTGAAAAAGTAGATTTGGGAGAATATATTATTGAATATCATGTTTTATTTAATAGATAAGATTTTTGATTGATTAAGATAAAATATCAAGTAAGACATATTAATAGTATAGAATTGGTCCAACATAGACTTATGACAATAAATAAAGATAGAACTCTAAATTAATAGAATAGATAGCAAACATTGTATACCGGTGCATTATGAAACACTTTGACTGATCA
The DNA here is from genome assembly GCA_905132765.1 of Moricandia arvensis. Classification (NCBI taxonomy): domain Eukaryota; kingdom Viridiplantae; phylum Streptophyta; class Magnoliopsida; order Brassicales; family Brassicaceae; genus Moricandia; species Moricandia arvensis. The sequence continues at coordinate 67,888 of CAJHQP010000558.1, read as the reverse complement.
ATAAAAATACCCACATTTGTGTTCATTTGGTATACGGGTGCATTATGATCTTTAGTTTTGGATAAAAAAAATTATTGAATTTACCAAGTTAGATAATACAAGAGTTAATTAAAGATAAATTAAAACCACAATTGCACATAGAATGTATAAACTACATGCAGTATTATAGTTATTGTAGACTTGTAATAGGCGAAGGATTGCCTACCTGGCCACTGTGCCATAGTTTCAACATCATAACTACAAAAGACATTAACTAGACTTATGGCCAAAAAGTCAATGCCGCACCTGCAAACACCACAAAGGGGCATACCCATTGTTTCACTCTTTGTTTAACTAGTCTTCACCAGAAGTTTAAAAATTTATATTCTTATTTTTATTTAATTCGCTTATAACCTATATGTCTCATAGGTTATATTACCTAAACGGGGAAATGAATTGAATCACAGATCTCAATGAAGAAAATGTAAAACTTCCTCTGTTTCAGAGATTTTAATGATACAATACAGGTCGGTGTCGTTTGTGTCTGCTTCTTTTTGCTATCATTTAAGGCCATGCCTCGCCATTGATTCGAGCCTGTTCTGTTACTGTTGTATTGGATTAAAAATTTTAAGTTTGAAATATGCAAAAGCATGCAATATTTTATCATCATGGCACAATGATTAACCGGAGGATCAATCAGTTTTTAGGAAAAATGGTCTGAACTTGGAAGTAAAAATATAGTTTAAAAACAGTATTTATTTGGACTCTTTCACTACAAGAAAGAAGGGCAATTTCCGACGGGCATTCCGACGGAGAGCGCGGCCGTCAGAATATACCGACGACATTCCGACGGCTACCTGACGAAAATGGTAATTTTGTTTTCGTCGGAATTTCGTCAGCAAAACCCGACGAAATTCTGACAACATCTCTTCCGTCGGGAAATACCGACAGAAATCCGACAACATCTTGACGATTTTTGTTACTATTGGACAGCATCGGAAATCCGTCAGAATTCCGTCAGTAATTCCCGACGGAAACTGGCTCCGTCAGGAATCCGTCGGTATTTTCCGACGGATTCCCGACAGTTTGAGGTTTCAAAATGAAATTAGACGGTCGTCGGGAATCCGTCGGGCATTCCCGACGGATTACCGACAGTCACATGCAAGTCCGTCGGGAATCCGTCGGTAATTCCCGATGGATTTCCGACGGCCGTCTAATTTCATTGAGTAAATGCTTAATTTTGTCATTTTTTGGATACGAAAAATGTCGAAATGACACTTCTTAAGTGTGTAATAGGATATTTATTCACAAGAAATGAAATTTTCATCTAAAAAATTATAACGAAGAACATCGACATATTCTTTATATATCACCTTAACACTTATACATTTAAAGACATGCATTGCGGAAATCTACTTTCACAATAAGTGCTTTGTGTAATCGGTATTATTTTAAATATTTTAATAGTTATAGTCCTTCTAAATCATTAATATACAGAGATTATCATATAATGAAGTTATCCACAATATTATGAAACCCCAAACTATAAAATGCCAAAGGCCGTCGGGAATTCGTCGGTAATTACTCACGGATTCCTAACGGAAGGCTTAATTAATTGAGAAAATGTCTAATTTTGCCATTTTTTGGATACGAAAAATGTCGAAATGACACTTCTTATATGTTTTAAGTGTTAAGGTGATATATAAAGAATAAGTCGATGTTCTTCGTAATAATTTTTTTAGATGAAAATTTCATTCCTTGTGAACAAATATCCTATTATACATTTAAGAAGTGTCATTTCGACATTTTTCGTATCCAAAAAAATGGCAAAACTAGATATTTTCTCAATTAATTAAGCCTTCCGTCGGGAATTCGTGAGTAATTACCGACGGATTCGGGAATCCGTGAGTAATTACCGACGGATTTCCGACGGACTACATGTGTCCGTCGGGAATCCGTCGGTAATTACTCACGGATTCCCGACGGAAGGCTTAATTAATTGAGAAAATGTCTAATTTTACCATTTTTTTGGATACGAAAAATGTCGAAATGACACATCTTAAATGTGTAATAGGATATTTGTTCAGAAGGAATGAAATTTTCATATAAAAAAATTATTACGAAGAACATCGACCTATTCTTTATATATCACCTTAACACTTATATGTTTTAAGTGATATATAAAGAATATGTCGATGTTCTTCGTAATAATTTTTTTAGATGAAAATTTCATTCCTTGTGAACAAATATCCTATTATACATTTAAGAAGTGTCATTTCGACATTTTTCGTATCCAAAAAAATGGCAAAACTAGATATTTTCTCAATTAATTAAGCCTTCCGTCGGGAATCCGTCGGTAATTACTCACGGATTCCCGACGGAAGGCTTAATTAATTGAGAAAATGTCTAATTTTACCATTTTTTTGGATACGAAAAATGTCGAAATGACACATCTTAAATGTGTAATAGGATATTTGTTCACAAGGAATGAAATTTTCATATAAAAAAATTATTACGAAGAACATCGACCTATTCTTTGTATATCACCTTAACACTTATATGTTTTAAGTGATATATAAAGAATATGTCGATGTTCTTCGTAATAATTTTTTTAGATGAAAATTTCATTCCTTGTGAACAAATATCCTATTATACATTTAAGAAGTGTCATTTCGACATTTTTCGTATCCAAAAAAATGGCAAAACTAGATATTTTCTCAATTAATTAAGCCTTCCGTCGGGAATTCGTGAGTAATTACCGACGGATTCGGGAATCTGTGAGTAATTACCGACGTATTTCCGACGGTCTACATGTGTCCGTCGGGAATCCGTCGGTAATTACTCACGGATTCCCGACGGAAGGCTTAATTAATTGAGAAAATGTCTAATTTTACCATTTTTTTGGATACGAAAAATGTCGAAATGACACATCTTAAATGTGTAATAGGATATTTGTTCAGAAGGAATGAAATTTTCATATAAAAAAATTATTACGAAGAACATCGACCTATTCTTTATATATCACCTTAACACTTATATGTTTTAAGTGATATATAAAGAATATGTCCATGTTCTTCGTAATAATTTTTTTAGATGAAAATTTCATTCCTTGTGAACAAATATCCTATTATACATTTAAGAAGTGTCATTTCGACATTTTTCGTATCCAAAAAAATGGCAAAACTAGATATTTTCTCAATTAATTAAGCCTTCCGTCGGGAATCCGTCGGTAATTACTCACGGATTCCCGACGGAAGGCTTAATTAATTGAGAAATGTCTAATTTTACCATTTTTTTGGATACGAAAAATGTCGAAATGACACATCTTAAATGTGTAATAGGATATTTGTTCACAAGGAATGAAATTTTCATATAAAAAAATTATTACGAAGAACATCGACCTATTCTTTGTATATCACCTTAACACTTATATGTTTTAAGTGATATATAAGAATATGTCGATGTTCTTCGTAATAATTTTTTAGATGAAAATTTCATTCTTTGTGAACAAATATCCTATTACACACTTAAGAAGTGTCATTTCAATTTTTTGTATCCAAAAAATGACAAAATTAGACATTTTCCCAATTAATTAAGCCTTCCGTCGGAAATCCGTCACTAATTACTGACGGATTTCCGACGGACAGCATGTGTCTGTCAGAAATCCGTCACTAATTACTGACGGATTTCCGACGGACACATGCTGTCCGTCGGAAATCCGTCGGTAATTAGTGACGGATTTCCGACGGAAGGCTTAATTAATTGAGGAAATGTCTAATTTTGTCAATTTTTTGGATACGAAAAATATCGAAATGACACTTCTTAAGTGTGTAATAGGATATTTGTTCACAAATAATGAAATTTTCATTTTAAAAAATTATTACGAAGAACATCGACATATTCTTTATATATCACCTTAACACTTATATGTTTTAAGTGATATATAAAGAATATGTCGATGTTCTTCGTAATAATTTTTTTAGATGAAAATTTCATTCCTTGTGAACAAATATCCTATTATACATTTAAGAAGTGTCATTTCGACATTTTTCGTATCCAAAAAAATGGCAAAACTAGATATTTTCTCAATTAATTAAGCCTTCCGTCGGGAATCCGTCGGTAATTACTCACGGATTCCCGACGGAAGGCTTAATTAATTGAGAAAATGTCTAATTTTACCATTTTTTTGGATACGAAAAATGTCGAAATGACACATCTTAAATGTGTAATAGGATATTTGTTCACAAGGAATGAAATTTTCATATAAAAAATTATTACGAAGAACATCGACCTATTCTTTGTATATCACCTTAACACTTATATGTTTTAAGTGATATATAAAGAATATGTCGATGTTCTTCGTAATAATTTTTTTAGATGAAAATTTCATTCCTTGTGAACAAATATCCTATTATACATTTAAGAAGTGTCATTTCGACATTTTTCGTATCCAAAAAAATGGCAAAACTAGATATTTTCTCAATTAATTAAGCCTTCCGTCGGGAATTCGTGAGTAATTACCGACGGATTCGGGAATCTGTGAGTAATTACCGACGTATTTCCGACGGTCTACATGTGTCCGTCGGGAATCCGTCGGTAATTACTCACGGATTCCCGACGGAAGGCTTAATTAATTGAGAAAATGTCTAATTTTACCATTTTTTTGGATACGAAAAATGTCGAAATGACACATCTTAAATGTGTAATAGGATATTTGTTCACAAGGAATGAAATTTTCATATAAAAAAATTATTACGAAGAACATCGACCTATTCTTTATATATCACCTTAACACTTATATGTTTTAAGTGATATATAAAGAATATGTCGATGTTCTTCGTAATAATTTTTTTAGATGAAAATTTCATTCCTTGTGAACAAATATCCTATTATACATTTAAGAAGTGTCATTTCGACATTTTTCGTATCCAAAAAAATGGCAAACTAGATATTTTCTCAATTAATTAAGCCTTCCGTCGGGAATCCGTCGGTAATTACTCACGGATTCCCGACGGAAGGCTTAATTAATTGAGAAAATGTCTAATTTTACCATTTTTTTGGATACGAAAAATGTCGAAATGACACATCTTAAATGTGTAATAGGATATTTGTTCACAAGGAATGAAATTTTCATATAAAAAAATTATTACGAAGAACATCGACCTATTCTTTATATATCACCTTAACACTTATATGTTTTAAGTGATATATAAAGAATATGTCGATGTTCTTCGTAATAATTTTCTTAGATGAAAATTTCATTCCTTGTGAACAAATATCCTATTACACATTTAAGAAGTGTCATTTCGACATTTTTTGTATCTAAAAAATGGCAAAATTAGACATTTTCTCAATTAATTAAGCCTTTCGTCGGGAATCCGTGAGTAATTACCGACGGATTCCCGACGGACACATGTAGTCCGTCGGAAATCCGTCGGTAATTACCCACGGATTCCCGACGGAAAAAGACATTATTCGCTTATCCTCGAAAAAACAAGTATCCCGACGAACTCTCGACGGCATTTTTCCGACGGCGACGATTTGGTCGGAATGCCGTCGGGAAAATGGTTTACCGGGAACGAAAAAATTCGAAACTTTTTTAAAAATTAAACCGACGGATTCCCGACGGAAAGTCTCCGTCGGGATTTTTTTTAATTATATTTTCCCCTTCTTCTTCCTTCTCCATTTCTCTTATCTTCTCTCGGGTCTCTTCCCCTTCTCCGCGAGTTCTTCATATTTTCTCTCCGATTTTGGCTCAAAATCACCTAAATCTCTCATATTTCTATCCCAAATCATGTAAGTATCCATTCCCTATTCTTATTAGTTGTTTTTGAGGATTTGGAAGTTAGCTTTATGGAATTTAGGTTTCAAATTGATGGTCTTTGGTTAGAATGGATAGTTTTAGGAATTAGATCTTAGATTTGTGTTGTTAGGTTGTGATTTACATTAGTTTTGATTGTGTTTTTGTGAATGTTAGTTTATTTTCTTGTTTTTGGAATTTTAAAGTTAAAATATTTATATAAAAGTTTCTTAAAAAAACGTTTTCTTATACTTATACATATATATATATTTAAAACGTTTTCTAATAATTATATATATTTTAAAACATTTTTTAAAAACATTTTCTAATAATTATACATATTTTAAAACATTTTTCAAAAAGGTTAGTTGTATTTATAAAAAAGGTTTATATAACATTTTCTAAAAACGTTTCCTAATAATTATACATATTTTAAAACATTTTTAAAAAGGTTATTTTTATTTATAAAAAAATATTTATATAACATTTGAAACCATTTTTTTAAAAACGTTTTCTAATAATTATACATATTTTAAAACATTTTAAAAAGGTTATTTGTATTTATAAAAAGGTTTATATAACATTTTAAAACATTTTTTAAAAAACGTTTTCAAATAATTATATATTTTAAAAATATTTTTAAAAAGATTATTTGTATTTATAAAAAGATTTATATAACATTTTAAAACATTTTTTAAAAACGTTTTCTAATAATTATACATATTTTAAAACATTTTTAAAAAGGTTATTTGTATTTATAAAAAATGGTTTATATAACATTTTAAAAAAAATTTAAAAACGTTTTCTAATAATTATTTTAATGATTTAAAACATTTTTAAAAAGGTTATTTGTATTTATAAAAAAAGGTTGATATAACATTTTAAAACATTTTGTTAAAAAACGTTTTCTAATAATTAATTTTTTTAAAATGTTATTTGTATTTATAGATGGCACAATAATCGGCTCAAATGGAGCAACAGTCGGCTAAGATGACGGCATATCGAGAGGAGATGGCGGAGACAAGGAGGTTAAACCAGGAACTTATGAAGAGGATGAAAGACATTTTTTTAGAAGGTTTTAGTGTTTTTTTTTAAATTATGAACTTTTTGAATGTTTTTTTTTATTTTGTAAAACTTTAAAATTTCTATAATATATTTTTGTTTAAATTTCTATATTTAAATTTTAATATTTTTAAATAATTCAATTAAATAAATTTAAAAACAAAAATATTAAAAAACAATTTTTAAATTCAAATCCGGAAATTCCCGACGGCATTCCGACGGCGTTCGTCCGTCGGGAATTTCCGATGGCTTTTGTCCGTCGGGAATTTCCGACGGCTTTCATCCGTCGGGAATTTCCGACGGCTTTTGTCCGTCGGGAATTTCCGACGGCTTTCATCCGTCGGGAATTTCCGACGGCTTTTGTCCGTCGGGAATTTCCGACGGCTTTCATCCGTCGGGAATTTCCGACGGCTTTCATCCGTCGGGAATTTCCGACGGCTTTTCCGACGAAATTTTCCGATGGTAGATTGTTGTCGGAATGGCGTCGGAAATTGTTGTCGTCGGAAATTCTCGGAATTCCGTCAGAAATTTCCGACGGATTCCCGACGACATTTGGGTTTCCGACGAAACCATACCGACGGTCATTTTCGTCGGAAATTCGTCGGAAATGGCCGTTCCCGACGAAATTCTGACGAAAATGGCCGTCGGTATTGCGGCAGCATCTTGTAGTGTTTGTTTTTGTATATACTTTTTTCTGCCACCTCAGTGGTCATCAGATATGGGTTGCATGGATCAAATTATCTACGACGTGCACCCTAAGATTTATCATGTGATGTATAATAATATAGAGTTTTAGAGCCAACGAATCTACACAAGGCATTCACATGGTTCAATATGATCAAGGAAATTGCTATAAATTAAAACAAGGAAGCTTAATTTAATTTTGTAAAAAGATTATAGCAGCAAGGTAACACACATAATGAAGAGTATTGTATTTGTGTCCCATAATTATACATGAATTGTGAGAAGAAGAGTTATTGCCCCATTCAATTATCTATTGAGGTGAGATCATGTTGACTTCTCTCTAAATTATGGAAGGATATTATGGGCCTTATTTTTTACCATAGGGCCCATAACTCATCGAACATTCCAAGATTAACGTTCAAAGAGTCCATCATCTAGGAATGGCATATTAAGGACAAAGATTTCACATCAAAATTAGAAAAATATTAATTATTATATAAAAACATATGAGTCAGTTCACTTATTACTAATCGGTTTTAGGTTTAAAAGTTCCTCTAACTTAAGAGTATACGATAGAGTTAGAAGAGATTAACTATTATATAAGATAATGAATCAATCCATTTATCACCAATTATTTTTAGTTTCAAAGTTAAACTAACTTATGAGTATACTCTATAGGATAGAGTTCCAGCAGAATGTTCCATATGAATGGGTTCTGTTCCGCCTCTGGTATTTCGAAGTCTTACCAAAGATAAAGCGGTCAAGACTTGAATGGGAGACAAACTCGTAGACAAGGATCTCTTCATCTCCTTCATTACAAAAACCAAGAAGCCCTAACCCAGATTCTTATGCTGGAGTCTTGTCAAAAGTAAAACCTCATTCCTAAACTCTAGACCTCCTTCTGAACCTCTGGCTAATCTCTTCACCGCTATCTCTTTCCCGTTAAATAGTGTCCCCTGAAACCGGTACATTCTCAAGATTTGTTACTCATGCAAGATCTCAATAATATTATTAAGAAAATATGTTCTTATAGTAATAACTCTGTAAGTTAATGATATCGGAACCATAGTAATTTACTAATTTATAAAGCTATTTATCTGAAAATAATTTCTTTTTATATAATTATATTTTTAAGATATTTTATATTGTTTTAAAATATATTTCTTATTTTACGATATCATATATTGACTAAAATTGTAGATTTGAGTTGCATTTATTTTTCTTAGATTATTAATATATTTTATGTATGTTGAATATGTATCTTAGAATACAAATGCATTTTATATGTAATCTAAAAAACAACATAAATATAGAAAAGAAAACTAAAATTAAAATAAAATTTATTATAAGCAAAAATAAACAAAAAAATGTTTTATGTTTATATAATTTATATATATAATAATAATTAAACCAAACAAGGAACGGTCGAAGGAGTAAAATTACCTCTTATTAATAATGTATGATTTCAATAGGAACCAATATATTTATCTAAGAATTTTCTAAAATATTCTTATCTTATTTAATTTGAGACTGGATTTTTTTCATTAATTTATCAGGTACGAATTTATAGAATTTAAAGGTACTACTCTACCTTATAGACTGTACCAAATCCACCTTGACCAAGCTTATTTGCAGGAGAAAAGTCAGCCGTTGCCAATACAATCGTACTAAGATCGTACCGTAACATAATTTGACCATCTGAATCAGAGCATTCTGCACAACCAACTAAAATGAAAATAAATAAGTCATCAGAAAATCTTGGCTGAAGCAAGAAACAAGGTGCACTTACCATTTATTCCTTTATTTAATTTTTTCTTCCGAGCCTTTACTTTGTAGAAAACCGAAAAATATCAAAAGATTAATGAAAGTAAGAACCACAATGATCGTGATAATTCCCCCAATGCATCCTTCTTCCTGAAATTTTAAAATCCTTGTTAGTCTGAGAACCTCTTATTATATTTAGAGCACCTCTAATGAAAAATTCTCGTTCCTAGATTCTCAAAATACATATATGTTTAAGTATATATTAATAATAATATTTAATTATGGTGTCCTTTAACTTTATAGAAATCTAACCCAAAGTATTTATGTAGAAAACTTTTAGATCAGGTTTCCTGTAAAATTAAGAACCCTACAATTAGATACTAATATAAATATATACATATACATATATGTATCTTATATGTATTTTGAGAATGTTGGAATGAGAAACCTCGTTTGGAGTTTGCTCTTACAGCATATGTTTTACTTATACCTTTCTTATCTGGTATAGTGTTCCCCTTCTCCTGAAGCTGAGGTCGAGGAAGTGCAGAAACTCGGGTTACATTATCAAAAACACCATGGAAAGAATATAGATCCCACCTGAAAAAACAGCTCGGAAGACTAACCATGCCTCCTGTTCTTCCCCGAAACTGTACTCTGAAGTATTTCAGACAAGCTTCCAAACATTGATTGCAATCTTGGGAAGTTATGTCAGGCGTGCATTGCATCAGCATGTAAACATTCGGAAACGCTGTGAACTCGGCTTTTACGGCACTATAGTACTTATGTACCGAGGAACTATTAGCTTTTGTGGCAGCCTGGAGGGTCTTATTAACCGTGTATTCCCACTGTTTCATGAAAAGGGTCAGGTTTATAGATGGCCCGACATGATCTGGGCTTATCCCTGTAACAGGAGGACTAAGCTGGAGGCTCCCAAAGAGCGGTTCGACGAACGTACAAGACAAGAAACACGGTCTTCATCGTCACTGCCCCAAACGAACGAATCCATGATGTTTGGGACAATCCTTTTGTGTTTCCAGGTCAATCTTTGGAGACAACTGGAAACAATCTTTTGGCTTGAAGCCTCTTGCGCAGAGGCCAAGAGCATAAACTCTATTGGGGTATTGGCCTAGTGAAGCGTTGTAGACTCCGCGGTTTGTGAGGACTTTATTAGCAAGAGTAGAGAAGAGATCACGACGGGTTCTTAGCGTAGCTGCTGTTGCTGGCTAAGCTTCCGTAACACTTGGCGCCACTAACAACTTCGAGGATAAAGAGAAGAAAAGAAGCGAGGATTATCATCAAAGAATGTGATTTTCCCCATATTTATTTTTATGTTATATTACAAATGTTTTTCTTTCTGTACTTTTTCGTTAGAGCAGGTTCATTAAGGGTCTCTTAGCAGAGGTTCTTAACTTTTCTAAAATACGTTTCTTAACTTTTAACTAAGAAAACCTAAGATACGTCTCTTAAATAAGAGTCTTAAGAGCCGTCTCTTAACAAAAAAAAAATTTAAAAAAAAAAAAACAAAAAAAGTCAAATTTAGTTAAGAACCTCATTCCAAGAGACGCTGATAAACATGGTCTTAGAAATTGTTATATTTATAGGTCTCTTTCTTTATTCCGTTCCATTGTATGCGAGAAAATGTGTATTGTTTTTTTCTTTTTTTTGTCAACATGTATTGTGTGTATTCTTAAAGATGAAAGTATGTGTTGATTACTTAACTTATTCTTATACATATGGGACACCAAAACTAAAAAGTGTAGTGGGATATAAAAATTTGAAACTCATGCGTGTGCCCAAATATTATCTGATATTTTGGAAGTGTAGCGATGTATGCATCTGAATCATCTTAAGAGACCCGTAGACTTGAATCTTGTTTCTAGTGACCTGATCAACTCGTATTATTTTATTCACTGTTTGATTTGAAGTATTCAAAACACATGCCTACTATATGTTGAAATTTAAATAAACGTTTTTTTCATGCCATGTTGCCAAATTGTTGGATTTTTTATGGTAGTCTTTCCACAGTCAAGTCGTTTTTCTTTCTGTATATTATTTAGGTAGCTTTTGATAGGTTCAGTGCGTTAAAGAATAACGTTTATTATTTTAGGTCTAACTATGAACACGACTATATCTGACTAGTCAATTATTGTAGTGGGTAAAGACCAGCAATATAAAATGAGACTTCATAGCCCCCCGTACCCCCGTAGTCAATATCTCATGAGGTTGACTAGTTAAGCTCGAATATGTTTTTATGAGTTATAGTTTAGAATTATTTAATAAATAACTAAAATAATTAATTTTAAATAGATTTATGCAAAGGAATATATCCCATCTTAACTCAACTGAAGATACATGGCCTATAGTTGGAGTGGTCTTTTGTTCATTTTTATTTTATAAAGTTGGGTTTAAACAGTGCCGTGCTTAGGTTTTTCTTTGTCAACTTCATTCATTCATATGACATATCCATGTCATCTTTGTGGCCTCCTTCGATCTTTCTCAAGATGTTATCTTGTACCTGTCAGATTACCTTCACTTGTAAAATAGTGTGGAAACGATAAGATACTTTCTTAGTTAAATGTAATATTGGTCTTCGGAACATACGTCGCTGGGAAAATCCAAGCGGCCATGAAGATCTTAACGACTGTTACCAAAGTCTAGAGATTGCAAACCTCCTCAGCTCGTCTTGTTCCCTTTGGCTGCAACAACTAATCATTGAGGAGACTGGTCAGTAATGTTAAAGCCTTGGAAATTAATACAAAAAAAAAGTATGTTGGTTGGTACTATCTCAATTCTTGGAGGATTATATCTATTTGCTCTTTATGTCACCTACTATTGATTTCATTTTTGTTTATCTATGCTTTTAGAAGCTGGTTGTTTGAACTCTGCATTTTTATGGTTTGAAACTAAAAAGTGTTAAAAAAACAATGGTGTACTTAGGTGTTTTTTTGTTAACTTCATTCATTCATAAAATCCAAAGGCTATACAATCTAATACAAGACTAACAAAGCCCCAAAATCCCAACACTCAAACTAAAGATAAGAACAATTAATACACGTGTAAGGCTTGCAATCTCTACAATATATTGGCATTAGGAGAATCTTCCAGCAAAGCATAACATGCAGCCACCACACCGCTTGATCTTCACCAGACTTTCACTGTCGACTAGGCTGTGTGTCCACCTTCCACCATGAATATTGGCTTCGTATAAAGCTTATATCGACTGCTTGAAGATCACCTTTCACCTTAACTGGGTTTAAATATCTGAAGCTATGAACCACCAGAGAAGTTCTTCTGAGAAAATTCAGGACAATCAGAAATAGAACTTTGTCGGACCGTTTTCAGAAAGAACGGTCCGAAACTTTGCCGGACCGTTTTCAGGAAGAACGGTCCGGAACTTTGCCGGACCGTTCTTCTAACAATCCCTTATTAATTTCTTTCAATTAGAGTTACTCCGCTATTTGCATGTTTATGGCCATATATGAGAGAAGATTGGTACTCCTACAAATCTATCTGGGTAAAACCAATGATTTTAGATTCACAATAGTAACTCAGCCGGAATTTGAAGGGAGATGTGAAAGGGATAGTGAACTCCGACCATCTCAAAGGTTAAACATTTATTAAAATTCAAGCTAAAATCGAAAGTAAATAAGAAAAAACATGAAGAACAACTTTGATTTTAGATGGAAAACAAACAAAATCACCGAGCGAAGAAAGATAATCCGCCAAACGGAAACAAAAATCCGATCTACGGATCGAAACCTAAGCTATATTACAACAAAATAAAATTGTTTTAAATCCTTTGAAAGATATGAATTTGGTAAGAGGGTTGAAATGAGATAAAAATCTCTCTCTAGAAAGTTGGCGTGCTTAGGTTAGATGAGGCCTAAGACAAATTAAAAAATACAAATTTGTATATGGGATAGTTAACTCCGACCATCAAAGGTCAAACATTTATTAAAATTCAAGCTAAAACCGAAAGTAAATAGAAAAAAAACATGAAGAACACCTTCGGTTTTAGATTGAAAACAAACAAAATTGCCTAGTGAAGAAAAATAATCCTCCTAACATAAACAAAAATTCGATCTACGAATCGAAACCTAAGCTATATTACAAAAAATAAAATTGTTTCAAATCCTCTGAAAGATATGAGTTTGGTAAGAGGGTTGAAATGAGAGATAAGAATCTCTCTCTACAAAGTTGGCGTGCTTAGGTTAGATGAGGCCTAAGACAAATTAAAAAAATACAAATTTGTATACAGGATAGTTAACTCCAACCATCAAGGTCAAACATTTATTAAAATTCAAGCTAAAACCGAAAGTAAATAAGAAAAAACATGAAGAACAACTTAGGTTTTAGATTGAAAACAAACAAAATTGCCTAGCGAAGAAAGATAATCTACCTAACAGAAACAAAAACCTAAGCTATATTGCAACAAAATAAAATTGTTTCAAATCCTCTGAAAGATAGAGGGTTGAAATGAGAGATAAGAATCTCTCTTTAGAATGTTGGTGTGCTTAGGTTAGATGAGGCCTAAAACAAACTAAAAAAATACATATTTGTATATGGAAAGTTTGAATTTGGGCCCTTGCTCACACATCAAATTCATGCTACCACTACGCTAAAAGGAAGATTTGGTAATTGGGGGGCGGGGAAGGGAATAAAGTAACAATATCTCCCGAGACCCGAGGCAAAAGCCTTTTTCAACACATGGTGAGCACGGGTCTTTTAAATTGGATATCAAATTACGTAAAGGGCTTTATTTTGATTCCATTTGTATTAAGTTCAGCCTATGGGCTTTTATAATAAAAATCTATACTAATAAAAGGGACCTTTTGAGGCTCCATAAAGCATCCACATCATCAAAAAAATGTTAGCTTCTTAGAAGACACGTGTCATATTTTCTTACATTTTTATTTTAACGAAAAAATGGAAAGCATTCAGATTTGTAATAAACAGACATTAACAATTTTAAAGAAAAAATGAAAATACTACATTAACAATAAAAGGAAAATCTATAGTTTAGGAAAATATATAATTTTGCATCAGACACGACATTAACAATTTTAGAAAAATAAAAATATTACATTAAACAATAAAAAGGAAATCTAAAATTTATTTAGAAAAATATATAATTTTGCATTAGACACGTTGCTATAAAACCCATTTTCTCACCGCATAAGCAGGGTATAAGCTTCACCAACAAGACAACCTTCGCCCCTGTTCATGAAGGGGACTATCAGACTGATTCTCAGCACTTTCGTATACGAGATCTCCAAGTGTTCACCGACATTGTCGATAAACACGCAGATCTTTTCGGTAAGCACTTTTTATTCTCTAAACATTATAAATCTTTTGATTCTAATTATTTATTTAGATCATATTGATTTTAGCACTTTTTACACTTTTTTACATTAAACACAGATATCATTGGTTTTTTGGCGAGTCATCAATGGGAACAACCTAGACACTCAGAAACCCATGGCTACTGCCCCAGAACCTGCGGGTGAAAGATCAAAGGATATGGTCTTCTTGCATGTCCAACTTGAAGAGTAAGACCTACCAAACGTCTTTATTTAAGCGTCTAAGAGATTTGGTGTTATGTACCTTACTAATCTTTATTTAAACATCGGTGAGACAGCTCGTGTTTATCTGTGGGACAAAATCGCTGCTGCTTTCCGAAGTAGGTGGAATGATAGCGAGACAAAACCATCAGTAATGTTGCTCACCACTCTAAATTCAAAAACACTTGGAGGTTTGTCTTTTTCATCTTTTTGTTTCATGTAGTCATATATTAAATTTAAGGTCATGTGTGTGTCACTACCAATATCAATTACTGTCCACTTCTCAGGTGTTGTAACCCTAAGCTCCACAGCCTCCACACGCCTCTTCTTTGACTCAGATATCATTGAGACAGAAAAATTATTATCAAGGTAGTTTGAACAACCCTTCTCTTACTGCAAAGCTATCATGTCTCATATTGAAACATGTTCGATCTAGGTTTAAGGCTCATGGAGAAACCCCACCAACTGTCAACAGCTCCTCCGCTGCAGTTACTAAAGTGGAGACAGTGACATTGAACGAAATTCAAAAGTTCTTAGAAAATGAGTCACCACAGGTCTGGCCTTCCTCACACAAATTTACATTTTTTTCTTTTTATTTTTAGTATTTACACCCATTTAAACATCCAGGTCGCTAGCTTCATTTGCACTGCAACAATAATTGATGTCATGGAAGAATATGGTTGGTATTTCATCTCCTGCACCGCCTGCAAGTGGCAACTGGAAAGGTCAGAAACATCTTTCATTTGCCCTAACTTCAAATGCAAGAAACCAAACACTACTGGGCTCATCAGGTTAGGTTCATTAAAAAATATATATATAACACATATGCTAACGTAAATTGTGCGTGACATTATATCAAGCTTCCATCTGATTACTCATTTTGATTATCGTATGTGGTATATATTCCGGTTCGAGGTTAAAGTTCGCGACAGCAGTGGCAATGAAGGAACCTTTGTCATTTTCGACAAAGAAGCACTGAAACTGGTGGCAAGACAGGCACCTGACGTCATGAATGAGATGAGTGAGGTAAGAACAATAAAAAAAAGTTTAACATAGCTTATGTGTCAGTCTAACTAACCAAAGGTTTATACCATGTAGTCTGGTGAAAACAGATCAAATGAAGATTATGGCACTGCAACACCTCAATGTGTTATAAACATTGTGGGGGCGCACGTGCAAGTTCCAAGTGAAGGTCAATGACTTTAATTTCAAATCAACTCGCACGACAGCTACAATATCCCGCATTATTGATGCTGATATTCAGAACGGTCAAACATTGGTCCAACAACCTTGCCAAACCGATGATGCTATCGCAACGCAGAGGAAAAACTCCACTGTCGAGTTGTCAACCGTATCTCAGAACGAGAAGAAGGATGGCAAGCGCCCACGACTCAACTAAGCTCCCCAGCATTGAAGTTTTTGATTTTAGCTTACCAAGTTTTTCAACGATAATGCTTTGTTTTTTTATCAGAACTAAGATTCTAGCTAAGTGTGTTTTGTTTTTTTGTTCACGTCAGAACTAAGATCCCAATTATGTATTAGATTTTTAAAATTATTTGTGCTTTGCTAGCTATTTCTAAATTTCTCAATCAAACGGGCCAGTCATTACACATTTTATCTATGAGCTAATATTTTTTTTTATAAAATCTGAAATAATGTATAGTTTTACATTTTTTAAAAAAGTATTTTTCAAATCTAAACAACTTTGCTAGAAAATATATTCTATGTTTCACTATATAGATATTCTATGTTTCTTCCTATGCAAACATAGAAAAGCTCCCCAGCATTTAAGTTTTGATTTTGGCTTACCAAGTTTTTTTAACAATAATGCTTTGTTTTTTTATTAGAACTAAGATTTTAGCTAAGTGTGTTTTGATTTTTGTTCACATCAGAACTAATATCCCAATTATGTATTAGATTTTTTAAAGTATTTTATGCTTTGCTAGCTATTTCTAAATTTCTCAATCAAACCTCCCAGTCATTACACATTATATCTATGAACTAATATTGTTTTCTATAAAATCTGAAATAATGTATAGTTTTATATTTTTTTTTAAAAGTATTTTTCAAATCTAAACAACTTGGCTAGAAAATATATTCTATGTTTCACTATATAGATATTCTATGTTTCTTCCTACGCAAGAAAATAAGAATAATTAACTATATAGATTTAGAAATGGTAATATATATTAAAGTTTACATTATAGATTACGAAATGGTAATATAAATTCTAAAATAATGTATAATTTAGGTATAAACTCATCCACTGAGACAAAACGTGCGTGAAGGGTAACAAATATTAGTAAAAAATAATTGTTTTTGTTATTAAATTTCAATTAAGATCAAATAAACATTTAATTACAATTTATATTATAATTTGAGAGTAACAAATATTTCACTAATTAATTCAGCTTTGAATAGGATATTTTTTATTAAGGCTTAGTGAAATTTAAAAATTTAATTAAATATATAATAATAAGTCATTGTTTAATCCCGCCCGTAGGGCGGGTCAAACCCTAGTTGAACAAAAAGCAGGATAATTTTAGTGATTCGCAAGCTTAACTCATGGTAAAAAAAGTTAAATTATTTAATAATAATATTATTTTATATGTTATAATTGTAGATTTATATCATATAAATTAATATAGCACATAGTAATAAAATCAAACACTTGATTTTTTAATTTTAGTTTAACCTAAATATTATAGGTTAGAATTCATTATATAATCGTACGAAAAATCGCACAATAGATTCACATAATTTGTGTTATATCTATATTTTATTTATTGCATAATGATTTTCTTAAATTACATTTATTTTATATATTTTTATTTTGAATAGAAAAGTTAACTCATTCATTTCATAATTAAAATACTGATTTCATAACACTTTTCATTGGATGCCATAATCATATAAGACTTTTACTATGCTTAATGTTGTCTCATTAAAATTTCTCCAGGAAAACCAAAACCCAATTGGAAAAATGGAAACTATGGACATGAAAAAAAGTACAACACATGGACTCCCCCTGATTTGGACATCACAGAAGGTCTTTGAGCCGACGCATGCCAATCTGGTGCGTGAGCTTCCTCAAGATAGATGTAAGCAGTGACTTGGTGAATAGATCTGCTGAATTGTCACTTGAACAGACTTGTACCACTTGTGCTTCTACAGCCTTCTGTAATTCGTGTGTGAAGAAGAATTTGGGCAAGATGTGTTTGATCCGGTCTCCCTTGATGTAACCTTCCTTAAGTTGGGCGATGCAGGCTGCATTATCTTCATATAGGACTGTTGCCGGATCAGGACCAACGGTTAGACCACTGTCCATTCGTATATGGTTGGTCATCGACCTCAACCATACTAACTTTCGACTCGCCTCATGTATTGCTAAGATCTCCGAATGGTTTGATGTGGTTGCAGCAATTGTGTGTTTCATGGAACACCAAGAGATTGTTGTACCTCCATATGTAAAGACATAGTCGGTTTGAGATCTAGTACAATGTGAGTCGGATAGGTAACCTGCATCAGCAAAACCAACTAAACGTTCTTTGTTCTGGTTAGTATAAAACAAACCAAGGTCTTTTGTTCCTTGCAAATATCGCAGAACATGTTTGACCTCATTCCAATGCCTTTGAGTTGGACAAGAACTGAATCTAGATAATAGATTCACAGTAAAACAAATGTCCGGTCTAGTGTGGCTAGACAAATACATTAATGCTCCAATGGCACTGAGGTAAGGCACTTCCGGACCAAGGACTTCTTCATCGTCCATCTTAGGTCGGAATGGGTCGGTTTCTGGACTAAGGGATCTCACGACCATGGGGCTGGTCAATGCATGAGATCCGTCCATATTAAACCTCTTGAGTACTTTTTATGTATATGCCTCTTGGTGCACAAAAATTCCATCTTTTATATACTCAAGCTGTAATCCCAAACAGAACTTAGTCTTTCCTAAGTCTTTCATCTCAAACTCTCTTTTGAGGTATTCAACCGTTTGGGAAATCTCTCCAGAGGTTCCAATAATGTTCAGGTCGTCCACATAGACTGCTATGATCACACAGTCTTTGTTATCGAATTTCTTTATAAAGATACATGGGCTGATTGGATCATTCTTATAGCCCTCTTTCACTAAGTATTCACTTAGTCTATTGTACCACATTCGACCTGATTGCTTTAATCCATATAAGGATTTGTTCAGCTTAATACAATGTTGATCTCGAGATCTTTTCTACATCCATCAGACGCAAATCCAAGTTTTCTTTTATGGCCAGATTGATCAAGAATCTGAATGTAGTTGCATCCACCACATGGGAATATGTTTCTTCATAATCTATTCTAGGTTTTTGCGAGAATCCCTGTGCTACAAGCCTTGCTTTGTATCTCACAACTTCTCCTTTCTCATTTCTCTTTCTTACAAAGACCCATTTGTACCCCACTGGTTTAACATCATATGGTGTGACCACAATTGGTCCAAAAAACGTTTCTCTTCTTTAAAGAGTTTAACTCCACATTAATGATTTCTTTCCATTTGATCCAATTTGATCGTTGAGTGCACTCTAAGATTGATGTGGGTTCATGATCCTTGTCCATTAACTCAAGTACTACTTTATATGCAAATATATCATCGACGTCGATATTCTTTCTGTTCCAGACAATATATAGTTTATTGAAATCTCATTGTTATTAGGATCATCAGTACCCTTAGATTTGGCATCCCAAATTGTTTCTGGTACAGATGGATCAACCGCAGTACGCTGGTCGAACATGGTCGGATCGGGTCCATCCGAGGTACGGTCTGGTATGACAATGGTACGTCCTGGTACGTACGTGGTACGGTCTGGTATGACCGTGGTACGTGTACGTCCTGGTACGTCTGTGGTGCGTCCTGGTACGTCTGTGGTACGTTTTGGTACGTCCGTGGTACATCCGTGGTACGTCCCGGATCATTCTCGACCATATCCATGTCTGGTAACATAATTTCTTTTTCCTCGGTCCCATTCTTATTTTTAGCATCATTCTTTTGTTTCCAAGGGGTTTTATCTTTGGAACCAATTGGCCTACCACGTTTCAAACGTTGTCTAGACTCAGTAGCAACTTGGTTTTGTCCTTCTTGGATTTCAATTCTTATTGGTGCATTACAAGCTGGAATATGTGACTTTGTCACTTTATTTGGGTCAGCAAATGAATCTGGCAATTGATTAGCTAGCTTTTGTAAATGGACAATCTTTTGGACTTCTAAGTCACAATCTTTAGTCTGAGAATCTTGCCAAGATTCTAATGGTCTATGCTATTCGATTTCTTTGACCAGCTTGTTACTCTCTTCCCCCAAGGTCGGATATGTGGACTCATCAAAATGGCAGTCCATGTATATGGCCTTGAATAGATCACCATTAGTAGGCTCTAGATACTTTATAATTGAGGGAGAGTCATATCCAACATATATTCACATCCTCCTTTGAGATCCCATTTTGGTTCTCTGTGGTGGAGCAATTGGTACATAAACGGCACAACCAAATGTTCTAGTATGGGATATTTCTGGCTCTTGACCCGTAATGAGTTGGGAAGGTGAATATTTATGTTCACTAGATGGCCTGATGTGAATTAATTCAGCTGCATGTAATACTGCATGTCCCCTACCTAATACATGAAGTCTAGACCTCATGAGTAATGGTCGAGCAATCAACTATATCCTTTTAATGAATGATTCAGCCAATCCATTTTGTGTATGGACATGTGCCACGGGATGTTCCACACTAACCCCCATGGACATACATAAATCATTGAAAGCTTAGGATGTAAATTCACCAGCATTGTTTAGACGTATAGTCTTTAAAGGAAAGTCTGGAAAGTGTGCTCTCAGTCTTATGATCTAGGCAAGTAGCCTGGCAAATACCATATTTCGTGTGGATAGTAGGCAGACATGGGATCATCTCGTGGATGCATCAATAAGCACCATGAAATACCTAAAAGTCCCACAAAGTGAGTGTATTGGTCCACATATGTCTCTTTGGATCCTTTTCAGAAAATTTATCATTTTCTTATTCACTTTGGTCGGTGATGGCCTTACAATGAGTTTCCCTTATGAACATGCTTCACATGTGATATTATTGGGAATAACTCTTTTCAATCTGTGCCCTTTGGAGTTCATGATTAATTTTTGCATCATGTTTGAATCAGGGTGGCCGAGCCTGTCATGCCATAAAGTGGTCAACTCGCAGGTATTAACCTCTGCCATACTAGTCTTTGTATAGTATAGACCAGTAGAGATTGCACGTATGGTTTCTAGGACCTTCTTAATGCCTTGGGTGATCTTAGTAATTTGTAGGAACTCTTTGGTCCCTTCACCCATGGTTTCAATGTGAAAACCATTCAATATTATATCTTTAAAGCTCAATAAGCTTCTCTTAGAGCTGGGTGAGTACAAGGCATTATGTATCTCTAGATGTGTGTCTTTAGGCAACAAAACATATGCCTGGCCGTGGCCCTCAATGAGGCTGGCCATACCTGCAATGGTATGTGTATTGGCGTTTTGCATAAAGAGATTGATGAAATATCTCTTATCTCTAAGTATCGTGTGGCTTGATCCACTATCCACCACAAGTGTATCCATCTTATTCAAAAAATGATTCATGACTCAGAGATATCATAAAATAGACTTGCATATAATATTAAGTTCAAAACACCAAAAAAAGAATCCAAAGCAACAATAAAGTCATAAAACAATAGAGTAAAGTTAACAATATGATATGATGTCGATTCTAGATCTTTATTTCAAGCAATCTGAAGTTTCAAAATCCATGAGATCATCTTTTTCAGGGTTGAAATCACCATGTTCATCCTGGACCATGTGGGCTTCTGGGTTCTTCCCCTTTACACTTTGTTGATAAAGATCACAAAGGTGTTTGGGAGTTCTACAAGTCTTGGCCCAATGATTGTCCATGCCGCATCTATGGCAGACAAATCTGGTCGAGTGGGGTGGTTTGGATACACTACCTCGTCCTCGCCCTCGACCATGACCGTTTTTGGCTCCGTGGTCGAACCCACGATCACTCATGGGTCGACCAGACTTGTTCCATCGGTTCCCCGAGGGTTGATTACCCGAGGATCACCCATGTCGACCATGTCCTTTCCAACCACGGTTTCTACCATGTGATCTATTGCCTTGGACATGGTTGCTTTCTTTCTTATCTCCAACCGCCTTATTGGCTTCATGTAATGGAGTAGAACCAGGAGGCCTCATCTCACTATTTCTCATTAGCAACTCATTATTTGTCTCGGCCAGCAACAAGCATGAGATCAAATCAGCATAGGTGGTGACACCTTTTTCTCGGTATTGTTGATGTAATAACACATTGCTCGAATGGAATGTGGAGAAGGTCTTTTCAAGTAGATCCTTCTCGGTTATAGTCTCACCACATAGTCTCAATTTGGAGACTATCTTAAAGAGTGCTGAGTTATAATCATCCACAGACCTAAAGTCTTGGATCCGGAGGTTTCTCCACTCATATGTGGCCTTTGGCAACAACACTGTCCTTTGGTGATCATATATGGATTTCAGTGCTTGCCAAAGGTCCAGAGGGTCCTCAATGGTAAGGTATTGATCCTTGAGACCCTCAGTGAGATGATAGTGAATGATCAGGATTGCCTTGTATATGTTTTTCTCATTCTCTTGATTGTCATCAAGGATACAGTCACCGAGTCCTTTAGACTCCAGGTTGATCTTTGTATCAAGCGCCCACTGCAAGTAATTGTCTCCGGAGAGATGCAGGGCAGCATAGTCTAGATTGCATATATTCGACATCTGAAAATCATATGTTACTCATCTTAGGATTCAATAATCAAGCAAGCAAAGTACATGATCAAGCAAGCAATGTATATGATCAAACATGCATTCATAAGGGGGCAAGAAGCATTACAATAGTCATCTTAACACTAAGTTTTCGGGGTTAAGGTTTCAAGGCCTTTCGGTGGTTTCTAGGTCGAGATGGGACGATTTCATCGACCAGGTCGAGGTCGGGTGGGACGATCGACCATGACCATGCATATGAATCAAAAAAATGGAAATGTTCAAAAATGGAAATATTCCTAAAATTTCAAAATAGATATATTCTTGAACTCATATAATCAAAATTTTAGGTCTGATAATATTAAGTTTCCAAGTTCATGTGAGTTTCATCACAAGCAATCTAACATCTTAACTTTCATAAGATCATCAAAAATGGAAACTTTCCTAAAATTTTTGAGCAATCCATATATTAGGGTTTAGCCTTTAAAACTTACAATTTCAAGTTCATGGGTGTAGATGTACAATCAATATATCACCCTAACATTCATGAAAGTCAAAAATGGAAAATTTCAAAAATGGAAAATTTCAAAAATGGAAATTTTGAATATGAAAATTTTAGGAATGGAAAATTTCAAAAATGAAAACTTTCAAAAATGGAAAGTTTGAAAAATGGAAATTTTCTAAATTCTCATATCATCCAAATTTTAGAGCATATATCTGTAGATAACTTCCAATTTCGAGATTTAGGGGTTTCATTCAATCTATCAACCTAAACTCTCAAATAAAAAAATATGGAAACATTCAAAAATGGAAATTTTCTTAAAATCTCATATATTCTAAATTTTAGGTCTTATGTCTTTAGGGAATTTTCCAAATTCGAGATTTAGATTTTACTTTTGATTCTATCAACATAAAATCTCAATCAAACAAATATGGAAACATTCCAAAAAGCAATCAAACTCGACAATGCATCAAGTTAACCGAAAAGGAAATTATGGTTCTAGGGTTCATGCAAGATTTCGGCTAGGGTTTCCAACAAGTATGAGAAACAATTTCTAGCAGCCTATCCATGATGCGGGCGAATCAAACTAGGGTTTTCAAGGCCCTTTGATCGACAATAAGATTAGGATTTTCAATGCACAAACAAACAATCAATCATGTAAAGAACAAACCGATTTTAAACAAGTGATAATTAGGGTTTCAAGGCCCTTAGATGATTCGGATTCAAGAGTATGTTTTGATATCAATTGAAAAAAGCAATCCATGATATTATAGTTTGTTCTTTAAGCACTTGATTGATAAAATTCTAAGGTTTTAGACTCATATATAAATCGATTGCATCTAGGTTCAGATTAGGGTTCTTATACTTTATAGTATACAAGCAATCCGATTTATATCTTTTAGAGTTTTTATATTGTTTAACTTAGAACACCTTTGGATATGACTGGACCACCTTTTTGAGAGAGATTCAGGAGTTGTTCCTTACGAGCTACAAGCCGCCTTGGAACTACTTCACGCCTCACGAGCTACAAACCTTCGCGAACCGCCTTCACACCTCACGAGCTACCACCTTTTTCTTGAGTTGTTCTTAGAACAAGTATCATGGTGAGTATAGAAGAGGTTTAGGGTTCACTTTCTATGGGTTTGATCACGCAAAATGGTGAGAGAGAAGAAGGGAGGCGCCGGGTATAAGGTTTAGGGTTCTTGGGAGAAAATTTCCTTTTTTAGAGAGAGACTAGGGTTTTGGTCGTATAGCTTAGGGTTTCTAGAGAGAGACTTCTCGTGCTGATAACATGTTGTGAAAGGATGATTTATTCATTGCATATAGATGTGTTTATATAGGAATACATAAGCATAACATAAATGAAAAAGATAGACTTAATGTAAACCGACACAATGGTATATGGGCCTATGGCCGAAACACAATAAAGGGGTGAACCTCGGATGGACATTTGGTTATGAGTGATCCACATACTGATTTCATAACAATCTTATATATTTGTATTTTTTTGTCGACTATAAATCTTATTATATAAAGAATAGTTTATTCTCTTATGGGTGCGCCACGTCAACAATTCGCTCATCTACATCGCGACACCTGTCACTTTAAAAGAAAACGCCGCGTTTCATCACGTGTATCAGCCATACAAATGGGGTATGTTTTGTATGTGGGCTTTTGGCTTGGCAAGGAACCCATGCCAATAGCAATAAACCTTAAATCTCTTTTAACGCATTGACTGGAAAATTAGGGTTTATGTCACTTTTTGTTCTCCGCCGTTGGAGGTGTTGAGATGATCAAGTAAAGGTGATGAATGTGTTCGTGGAGTTTCGATCGTGTCGTCTGATCTTCTTTCACATATGCCGAAACTTTCGCAGTTACAGATTCGTCACATTGAACCTCTTCTTAACTCCATCAACCACGATTAACCACGATCTGGCATTGAACGTGAGCTTCTCATATGCGAGGGGCATATCTGTGAGTATAAATAGGTTAGCTTCCTTCTTCTCAGAACCATCTTCTCAATCTTTTTAAGTAGCGAAGTAAGCTCATTCTCCAAGCAACTCCAAAGTTTTCCTCCTTGATTTGAAGTCGGGAACCTGGGAACTGTGTGTTCTTCTGTAGACTCCGTCAATGGTTTAGGGTTTCTAAGATCTTTTAAAGGAACTCTTTTGCATAAAGCCTAAACCTTTGTTTAAATTGTCAAATCAATTTGTGAATGGTTCATGTATGTGTCGTTTTTCTTTTTTTGATGTTATTGCAGTTACAAAGAAGAAATGGAGGGAGGAGCACAAGGAAACTATTGTTAATGGAATCAGAGAGACTGTCAAGAAACATAATTCTGTTGAAAACATGAGATATATCAAATTCAAGGGGTTCATACAACAATTTAGACACAATGGAAGGTCAATTTCTTTTTTTGTTTTATAATTGATGGGCGTTGCTTGGATGTAATTGAGATTAATATGTCACATTCAATCTTTGATTTGTATTTTGGTTCATTCTTCATATTGGTTCCGGTTCTTCCTCGACTAGAACAAAGTGATGCAGGTTGCATGCTCTTGGTCGTTCCGCGTTTGCTGAAATCCATCATGCCAACTTTAAAGCCTCCAAGGTTGTGTACTCAGCGTCTTGCAAAAATTTGTTTTATATTGTTTAGTTTTTTTTTCTCGCCAATGCCATTTTTACATATGTTTTGGAATTTTATTTCAGCTGCTTCAAGGTGATGACGGACTACTTATTACGGATATGCCAAAGGAAGAGATCGAAAGGTATCATCCCTCTCTCAAAACCCTCTGTTTTTCCTCATCTTGCTTTAATGAAAACCATAGTGGGCTTATATGATATCTATCTCTTTCTTAGCTCAAAAGACAAGATGTCCGAGATTCTTTTTTGAATAATTGATCTGAAGTAATTCTGCGTATTGAAATTTGTGATAGTACTCTATTCATTGTTGGAGAATCAGAGAGAGTGGACAGATTAAAAATGATTTGATGCTTTTGCATGAAGGGTTTGACTATTTCTCATATTTTGTCTCAGATGGATCAAATGCAACAACAACTAAGATAAGAAGAAGAAGAGAGTAAAGGGAAAATGAGGAAACACGAGTCTAATGCAAAGCTAAAAGGAGATTTGTTAGATGAAGAAGGGAGCAAATTAAAAGAGATAAAAATCATGAACATGGCTGACTATCAGATTTAAGAAGTCTATGTTATTTACTTCTTCTATACAAAGATCCAATTTTTTGTTGCATGTTACAATATAAGCCCATAAAAATTAGCATGAGTTTTACCACTAGCGTTGTAAAATGCTTGAAGAGAAGAACAAAAGATCAGCGTGAAGTAGGAGCCTATCATGAATCTGGCCCAACTCTTCTCCTCCTTCTCTAACATGAAGAAGCTTTCATGACCATGACTATTGCAATCAAGACAAAATAACTCACATAATTTGTTACTATCATGACCATGACCCTCATTGTCAGAGTTCATTGATTGGTTACACTTGAAGAATAGACATAAACATGATTTGTTTTCTCTTCCAGAATGTTGAGCCAACTTGCAGGAGGATTACAAAAGAACAAAAAAAATCCCACCTAGGTAGGAGATTACAAAAACAAAAAGAGTTCAGACCTACACATATCCTCAAACACGAGAATATTGTAACCCAGGGGGAGTTCTATGTAGCAAGTAGCAACACATATTGTGGACTAGACAATAACTTTTACTCCCTCCCCCAAGATAAAAAAGTCTAATCTCTAAATGTAAATACTGCAGAGACATTGAATTACCATAAATTTTATCCCAGTAAATCAACAATAAAGCCCACAACATCATAGCAACAACCCAAAGTACACGGCCATCACATAATTATACATTATTAAATACTAAAACTTCCAAACTAAAATTCCTATACTTCTATAATTAGACGGTTGTGCCACAACAACAACATAAAACGACTACACTACATTTTACAATTATAACAAAAACATGCATACCTATGACCAGAAGCTATGTATATACACCAAAACCCGAAAGGGAACACCTTTTATAAAAAGTAAGAAAACAATAAAACAAAATCAAGATCATTCAATAAACAATAGTTACAATCCCAAATTAGAACCGCAAAATACAAAATGAAGGACAAGAAAACATTTTACGGATCAAACACACAAAAAATTACACACTTCCGCGCGAAGCGCGGACCGATCCTAGTTTATATATATAAAGGAGACTTTCATCACTTTTGGTGAGTACATGTCAGCAATTATTATTTTCTCAGCCTGACGCATGTTCTGTTTTTTATTTGTGGGTTTGAAAATTTGAACTTAATAGTCTTACGAAGTGTGTGATATGCGTCTTGTCAAATCCATCATCCAAACCCGAGAATCACCCTCTTCGTCTTCAAAAAGTTATCTCCGATTTATAGGGTTCATGGTGTTCTTCACTTCTGCTTCAAACAATTATTGAACTTTATAATTTTATTATTATATTATTTAATTATATTTGAATAAATTTATTTTAATGATGATATATTAGTTACTCCAATATTCTAATATTTTTATCAAAAATGAAAATCAACATTAAATATAATTATCATATCACATTTAGTCATAAGTTATTCATCATTTTTATTATGTCATATCATCTTTTTTAGTAAAAATGATTGTAAAAAATACATGTGTAAAATCACTTTACAAATATTGACTAGAAAATTAGATACTTCTTATCTAAACTTCCTATGTGAAAGTTGGATTGATATCTCGCAGGTTTCTACAACATTCCTCGAGATGGAGTTTATGCTCTATCTACAACATTCCTGACCTAATAAACCATACCATTTTAATTTTTTCTTTACCTTAATTCAAGTCCAGAAAAGATAAACTCTCATCATCTATCTGATAGGACAACGTCACACGCATCCATATACATCTTTTCAGTAAAACCTAGACACGTAGCTTGCTTTGTCAGCCTCTAAATACTTTATAATCTCATCCACAAACTCTAATGAATCTCCACGTTGTGTGGTCTTCACGGCCTATGGATTCTTCAACATGTGCATAGTCCTGTCCGTTGATCTCTTTAAAATAGACAGCATCCATCTACCATAATGTCACGTGCCTTGCCAGCGTGGCAACACGTTGAGCTCAACAAGTTTCCTAAGAGCACGTTTAACCTCGGTTTTTAAAAGGATTTTTAAGGAGTGGGATCCACATTTTTTTTAAAACTCATCCCTTAAGCCATGTTTATCTCTGGTCTATTAAGATGAGGTTCTTAACTTAATTTGACTCTTTTAATTCTCTTTTTTTTTGTTAAGAAACGGTTTTTATATCTCTTATTTAAGAGACGGTTCTTAGGTTTTCTTAATTAAAAGTTAAGAAACGTCTTTTAGAAAAGTTAAGAACCCCTACTAAGAGAGCTCCAATAAACATGCCCTTAATTATATCTCTTCTACAAGAGCCAGTTTTGAAAAGTTCTTATACCGTTCACGGATTTCACTAACATGTGACGGCCTGCGATTGTTTCATCTATTAATTTAAAAAAAAAATTAAAAGAAAAAAAAGTTAAGAGCTCCTAGGACGCTCTTAGGTTATTCATGCTCTAACTTGCTTTGCTCTGCTCCACGTCACACACATCCTTTGGAACAGACTCTTGTGCGGTTCTTCCACTCTACAAATTCCTTGATGTATCAGCCTCGATGTTGTCTTACAATACACCTCCCGTTTTGCACCTCAGTACACATACTGTATACAGTCTCTGTATCTATGTATTAGAGTCACCATATCTTTTTTTTTTTGGTCAAAAGAGTCACCATATCGTTTTTTTTGGTCAAAAGAGTCACCATATCTATAACACATCTTGGTCCAGCAAGTTCGTAAGTCAGTCATCAATATATCTTCAAGAAGCGTTGTAAAATCCGCTGTTAGTGACGACGTTATTAGCAAGAGTGTAGAAAAGATCACGGCGATTATGAACGTAGCTTCTGTTGCTCTTGGAGCTTCCGAAACACTTGGCGCCGTTAACAACTTAGAGGGGTTGAATTAAGGGAAAAAGAAAAAGAGAAGATGCGAGAAAGATCATCAAAGCATGGAGTTTCCCTCTTTTTATGCTAGACAACAACTTTTTCCTTTTTTTTTGTTTCTTTGTTATTGTTAAGAAGTAAACAGTAATCGATTATAAAGCTTAGGTGAGATGAGAAATAGGGCTCTTTCTTTATACCATGGTAGGGTTAGGGATGTTGCTTAACTTCCAAGGATGAGAAAATGTGTATTGGTTGATTTTCAAAGATGAAAGGATATTATATTTAGAAGGGATTCTTAATAGACTCATTTATGTGTATTATGTATAATCTAATTTAGTAAACGCTCCCAAACACAGTTTTCTAAGAAGTCTTTACAAGTCTGGTTTGTTCCACTTCTGACTGTGGTTGGTGGTTTATGCTTGATCTGTTTTCCCCAACCACCCGGTCTCAAACCAAATATAATATATTTTTTCCAAAGTGTCCACGCCGTTAAATCTCTTTCTCGGGTTCCAGCCCCAACACTAGTCCGTTCACTTGTTACCAGACTTTGTTGCAAAAGAACGACTAAAATGTAAAATCCTGATTTCTGGTATATATGTAAAGGTTTAAGAAAATTGATTTAGTTATCTTTATCATCAAAATACGCTTATCTTTTCGAGCACACATCCGTTTAGAACTCCAGAGTAAACGTGTTTACGTTGGAGTAGTGAAATGATAAGTGACATGTCGGAAAGTAATTCACGATATTGTGTGAATGAAGTTAGAGCACGGGGAAATGTCAGAAAGAGATGTGAAGTTTTTGCTTGCTCTGTTTTCCCCCAACCACCCGGTCTCAAACCAAATATAATATCCAAAGTTTCCATGCTGTTAATCTTTCTCGGGTTCCAACCCCGACAACTAAAAATCCTTTTCCAGCTTCTGCTGATGCAATCTTTTCTCTGTAGAGATTTCTAAAACTTAGGATTGTATCTTTTCCTACTTTTTGCTACTCTCTTTATTTTTCGATTCGAAACAGTTAGAACATTTTGAACTGCCTTAAAAACGACATATATATTAACAATTTGTAACTCAACGACAACTCAACTCCGTCAAGACATTACTCATTGATGTCGTACCATCTTCAGATTGGGAATGACTCACTGTGAAAGCAGGAGCCTTAGGTGAAGGAATGGTAATGTCGTCACTGCCAAGCCAAACTATTACAGTGCTCATGGTTGGTCTCTTTGTTGGATTCTGTTGAACACACAACAGACCAGTCTGGATCAACTTAATGATCTTGTTACTCGGCTTCTGTACCAATAAAGGATCAATTATGATATCAGGCCTTCCTTCAATCCATCTCTTCCAGGCCTGAACCAAAATAGAAAAAAAAATACACTTTAGAATACGATAGAAAGTACCAAGAAGACTTAACATGAGAAGAAACTTACAAAAGCTGCAATTCCTTCTCCTTCAAAGCTATTATTTCTTTGACCACTTATCATCTCTAGAAGCACAACACCGAAGCTGTATACATCAGATTTAGCTGAGATTTGCCCATGATTCAGGTATTCAGGAGCCATATATCCACTACATATATGCAACTAATAACGTTAATTGGTGGTGAGCATATTTATGTGTCTTCAAAATTGATTGATATGCTTTTACCGAGTTCCAGCTATTCGTTTTGTTTCAGCTTGAGTCTCATCGGTCTCAAATAGTCTCGCTGTCCCAAAATCTGCAACTTTAGGGTTCATTTCTGCATCTAAAAGGATGTTGCTTGCCTTCATGTCTCTGTGAATAATCTTCAGCTGAGAATCTTCATGGAGATAAACAAGAGCTCGAGCAATGCCTTCTATAATTTTAAACCTCACTTCCCATGTAAGAAGCGAACGCTTCTCATCATCTGCATATTAGAAAAAAAACATTTCTATCGCTAAGAGTTTCTAAAAACTATCAAAAATGCAGCTGTCTTTCAAAAACTTACCAAAGATAAAGCGGTCAAGACTTGAGTTAGGGACAAACTCATAGACAAGAATCTCTTCATCTCCTTCATTACATAAACCAAGAAGCTTAACCAGATTCTTATGTTGTAGTCTTATCAAGAGTGAAACCTCATTCCTAAACTCCACATCTCCTTCTGAACCTCTGGTTAATCTCTTCACTGCTATCTCTTTCCCGTTAAGTAGTATCCCCTGAAACCAGTTCTCAAGATTTGTTGCTCCTCCAAGACAAAGATCTCAACAATATTATTTGAAAAAATGTTATTTCTACCTTATAGACCGTACCAAATCCACCTTGGCCAAGCTTATTTTCAGACGAAAAGTCAGCGGTTGCCGATAAAATCATACCAAGATCATATGGTAACATAAATTGACCATCTGAATCAGCGTATTCTGCAAAACCAGCCAAAAAGGAAGATAAATAAGTCAACAGCAAGGTTGACTGAAGTAGGCATACATGGACAAAAACATGGGAACCAAAACTTCAACCAAAACTGAACAAAAAAACAAAATCCTTATCCTATCCTAAGTGTAAAATATTTAGATGGATCTCTTAGGGTGACATATAACATAATTGAATCCGAAGTATTATTAACCAATACCAAACTAGAACCGATCCACAAAAAAAAAACGATTCAAAATTCAAATTAGTATTTAAAATAAATCTTTGAAACCTAAATAAAAATAAGTATTTGAAACCTAAATATGTATTTCAAATACTCAATTTCATACTTATGTTGACATGGTATCTAAATTAATAATTTAAAACTTAAAATAAATATTTCAAATACTGAATCTTATATATTCATTCTGATATGATATCTTAAAATACATGAATTCGAACCAAAATAACCAAAATATCAAACTATTATGGTTTAAACTGAAGCAAACAAGTACCTGAACACGCATGCACAAACTCAAGCAAGAAACAAGGTTTAAACCTACCATTTATTCCGTTGCTTAATTTTCTCCTCCGAGCATTGACTTTGTAGAAACCAATAGAGACCAAAAGGTTAATTAAAGTAAGAACCACAAAGGTCAAACCGATAATTCCCCAATGCGTGCATCTTCCTGAAATTTTTAAACCCTTGTTAGTCTGAGAACCTCTTTATTATACTTACAATTTTTTTGACAAAGCTGTAACTCATTTTTCTGACCTTTCTTTTCTGGTATGGAGCATTCCTTTTCCTGAGCCTGAGGTCGAGGAAATGCAGGGACTCTTGTAACATTACCAAAAGCCCCATGGAAAGAAAATAGATCCCACCGGAATAAACAACTCGAAAAACTAGCCATGCCCCCTGTTCTTCCCCGAAACTGTTCTCTAAAGTATTTCACACAACCTCCCAAACATTGTTTGCAATCTTGGGAAGTTATGTCGGGTGTGCATTGCATCAT
Source organism: Moricandia arvensis (assembly GCA_905132765.1). Classification (NCBI taxonomy): domain Eukaryota; kingdom Viridiplantae; phylum Streptophyta; class Magnoliopsida; order Brassicales; family Brassicaceae; genus Moricandia; species Moricandia arvensis. The sequence goes on along the minus strand of CAJHQP010000558.1, from coordinate 35,358 downwards.
CATGTAAACATTTGGAAACTCCGTGAACTCGGCTTTTACGACACTGTAATACTTATGTACCGAGGAAGTATCAGCTTTTGTTGCAGCCTCGAGGGTCTTATTAACTGTGTATTCCCACTGTTGCATGAAAAGGGTCAGGTTTATAGATGGCCCGACATGATTTGGACTTGGCTTTATTAAAGATTGTATAAGCTCCAAGTTCCCAAAAGATTGGTTTGAGGAACGTACAAGACACCAGAAACGCTCTTCAACGTCACTACTCCAAACGAATGAGTTCGTGATGTCTCCACAACTCGTTTGTGTATCCAAAGTCAAGCTTTCGAGACAATTCAAACAAGCGTTTTGGTCGTAGTATTTTTCGCAGAAGCCAAGAGCGTGAACTGTGTTGGGATATTGGCCGAGTGAAGCGTTGTAGAATCCACCGTTAGTTGTTACTTTATTAGAAAGAGTAGAGAAAAGATCACCACGATTCTGAGCGTAGCTACTGTTTCCGGCTAAGCTTCCGAAACACCTGGCGCCGTTAACAACTTCGAGGGTCTGATGAAAAAGAAGAGAAGAAACAAGGATGATCATTAAAGCTGGGGATTTCCCCATATTTTTTTTAATGTACAAATGTTTTTTTTTTTCTTATCATTCTTCTTCGTTAACTATTGTCGATAAGATAATAATAATTGATTTTAGAACACTGTAATAATTCTTTATTCCTTGGTAGGGCTGAGAAAACTTCAAAAGTGTGTCGCCGATATCAAAAATTGAAACTCGTACAGGTGCCAAAATAAAGTGTTTTTATGTCTAATTGTGAAAGATGCAATGGCTTAATGTGTACTATTGTTTTGACGTATTCAAAACACACATACTTTTCGGATATGTTGAAATTTATATAAACACTAGAATTTGCGTGATTGTTTTTTGATGAATAAGAAAAATATATTTATTTATTTAACCTCTTTCGTTTTGGTTAGAATTTTATTTCTAATAATCTAAAACTAAAGTAAGATAATCATTTTTAACCTGTTGTATATCATTCATTTTAAACCCGTTTCACATTAATGGAAATTTGTTTTAAAATTTGATGGCTGAGTTTAAATAAATAATACGAATATTAAAATTAAATATTAGTGAAAAAATCAGTAACATATAAAGCAAACTAAGGGCAAAATTTAAGTGAGGTTATGATTTAGTAGTATAAATTACTCAAAAAGAAATTACTATACTAAGAGGGTTATTGGTTTATGTACTTTAGTGAGGGTTATTGGTTCTTGTATTTTAATAGATTTTAAAATTTAAACTAAATCAAACGTTATTGATTCTATGATTTTAAAATTCATATTGAAATCATGTGTTATTGGTTTCATGATTTATAAATTCTAATGTAAATCACGTGTTATTCAATCATTCGGATTTACTAATGGATTTGATTTCATAATAGATTTGAATGGATTTCTTTGTTAAAAATACAAAGACACAAATCTGAGGGAAAACCTCATGATTTATAAATACTAATTAAAATTTATATACTAGATTTGAAAATCATTATATTTTACATTGATTTGTAAATACTATATAGATTTCTAAATATACTAAAATACATAAACCAATAATCCCTCCTTAATATATTTAGAAATCCATATAGTATATACAAATCAATGTAAAATATAATGATTTTCAAATCTAGCATATAAATTTTAATTATTATTTATAAATCTAGAGATTTTTCTCAGATTTGTGTCTTTGTATTTTTAACAAATAAATTTATTTAAATAATATCTATTATGAAATCAAATCCATTAGTAAATCCGAATGATTGAATAACACCTAATTTAAATTAAAATTTATAAATCATGAAACCAATAACACATGATTTCAATATGAATTTTAAAATCATAAAACCAATAACACTTGATTTAGTTTAGATTTCAAAATCCATTAAAATACAATAACCAATAATCCCCACTAAAATTAATGATATGATTAGAGAAAAATTTAAATTATATTAAAATGGGCTGTTTATTGGCATGCCCATCTCAACACGTTCTTTATTAGACATACACACTTTCAAAAATAATCCTTATTTATTATTGACTAATCAATTACTGTTCAACATAATAATTCATCCTTTTTAAATTAGATATTAGAAAATAGTTAAATATTTTTTTTTTATATTTAACTATTAAAGTTATATTATGTTTATTGTTTTTAACTAAAGGAAAAAATGATAAATAATGGAAAATTAGATTTGAATTATAAAATGAAACTAATTTTGTATTGCTTTTTTTACTCTAATATAACATTTAGTAGAAATGGAGAAAGTACTTTTTTGACAAAGTAATAGTCAATCTGAACAAGACTAATTAAAAGCTGGACGAGAAAAATATTTGACAGCTCTATTCTAACGGAAATTACGACACTATCTCAACCTCACGAGATATTGACTTCGGGCGGAGTGGGGCTATAAAGTCTCATTTTATATTGCAGGTCGTTACCCACCGTTAGAAATTTCAAAGTTGGCTGCTTGACGACGACTTGACTCCATTAAAATCGACTTGTCTATACTAACTCCATTGGAAATTTCCAAAGTAGGCTGCTTGACTAGTTGACTCTACTCAGATCTACTTGTCAATATTGTTTGGGAATTAGGCCTTCGGCAAAAAAATATGTATTGTTTGGAAATGAAAAGACATATAGGGTTATGCGTCCACGTGCAAAGAAAGTATTTACTGAAGGAGACAAGTTTCATTGAATCCAATTTGTGCTATTAAATAGGGTGAAACCCTAAACATACATATATATATATATATATATATATATATATATATATAAGAAAGTATTTTAATGAATTTTCTATATTTTTCGGATTTGGTAAAAATCGAACGATCCAAGCCACAATAATCAATCGATCCTTCTTTGTGGGATCGGTCTAGCCATGTATGCAATCGGTCGATCCTTGACACCAAGGTCAACCGATCAACACTACTAGTAGATTCAAGGTATATTTCAACTAATCTCCACCTTGATTTGAATCCTTCATAATCAGATATACTGAAATACAGTTCTTTGCGCTCATAATACATATGTACTAGACTCTTTTTTTTGCCTTAGATGTTCCGTCGAACCACATATTAGATCTCCCATCGAACCAGATTCTACTCAAAGCCAGATGTCTCACTTGGGCCAGATGCCCCTTAGGGTCATACCCCCTTTAAGGGTCAGACTACCGATTTGAAATGTTCAGCAAGTTAAGACAAAGCTTGAACTTGTTGTGAGGAACCGCCTTAGTGAATATATCTGCATAATTATCAGTTGTTCATACCTTCTTCACTTTAATCCTTATTCTCATCTCTCAGAAAATGGTATCTTACATCAATATGTTTCGTTCTCTCATGATGAATCTGATCCTTGGTTAAACATATATTGTTTGAAACTCAAAGTATGAACTCAATAGATTAATAAGAAAGTCTTTATTAGCTTAAGAAAACTATCTCAAAAACTTAAGCTCTCACAAGATCTCTCAAACTCATAAGTTATATCACAAGTTGATATCTCCTTATATAGATCTTTAAAACTTCCTATTCTCACTTAACAAAAGATATTTCCTTTTTTCTTATAATCCTATTACAAGTAGGATTAGTATTACTTGGACTCCAAGTTAACATCAAGTTTACTTTCAACATTCTCCCCTTTAAACTTGAAGTTAACTTCTCCTAGATCTTGAATTCCAACAAGTTCTCTCATTTCTTTGTATTTGATCCTCCCAAGTGCTTTGGTTAGTATATCCGCCTTTTGCTCAGTTCCTGGTATGTGTTGTACGTCCACTTGCTCGGCTTCGACACATTCTCTTATAAAATGATAACGCTTGTGTATATGCTTGCTTCGTCCGTGAAATACCGGGTTTTTAGTTAGAGCAATTGCCGACTTATTATCGATGTGAATCACCACCTTGCGACATACTCTCTTCGTGACTTCTTCAAGCAATTCCTGAAGCCATATGGCTTGTTTGGCAGCTTCGGTTGCAGCCATAAACTCAGCCTCACATGATGATAGAGCCACTGTCTCTTGTTTTTTGAGAACACCAAGATATTGGACATTTGTTTAAGTAAAATATGTGACCCGTGGTACTCCTTCCGTCGTCTTCATCAATGTTATGACTAGAGTCACTATACCCAACTAATTCGGTATTGTCAGCTCTTTTGAAATCAAGACCGAACGAGAGAGTACCTTTTAGATATCGTAACACTTGTTTTAGGGCTGCTGCGTGAGAGGTTTTTGGCTCGTGCATGTATCGAGACAACACTCCGACACTGAAAGAGAGATCAGGTCGAGTGTGTAACAAATATCTTAAGCACCCGATGTTTCTCCTGTATTCTTTTTCGTCAACATTCTGCTCTTGAGTGGCTTTCGACAATTTCAGCCCAAAGTCCATCGGTATATGGACTGTATTACATTCTTCCATGCCGGCTTCAACTAAAATTTTCCTTGCATATCTCTCTTGTTTCAGAGTTATCCCCTGCTTGTGTTGTGTTACTTCAATACCAAGATAATAGGTTAATAACCCAAGATCACTCATTTCAAAGTTTCTTGACATTTCTCTTTTAAACTCCGCAATCATATTCACATCTGATCCGCATATTAGCAAGTCGTCGACATACACAGCGACCAACAAGAGATGCTTGTTTACTTCTTTTCGGTATAAGGAAGGTTCTTTGCTGCATTTGACGAACTTGAGTTGTTCCAATACTTTATTTAACTTCTCATTCCATGCTCTTGGAGCTTGCCTTAATCCATACAATGCCTTTTTTAACTTATAGACTTTCTCTTCGCTCCCCTTGACAATGAAACCCTCCGGCTGGCTTACGTATACGGTTTCCTTGAGATCGCCATGTAAAAAAGCGGTTTTAACGTCAAGATGGTGAATCTCCCATCCGTATGAAGCTGCTAATGCAATGATGAAACGTATGGTTTCAATCCGTGCTACTGGAGCAAAGACCTCTTCAAAATCGATACCATGTCTTTGTATGCAACCTTTTGCCACTAATCTTGACTTATATTTGTTTATGCTTCCATCTGAGTTTCGTTTGATCTTAAAGATCCACTTCAGACCTATAGGTTTTGTTCCTTCGGGTAGGTCTACCAAATCCCATGTCTGATTCTTCTCTATAGAAGTAATCTCTTCTCCACATGCATCTCTCCAAACCTTTTCTTCCATTGCTTCCTTAAAATCCCATGGCTCCTCGTTTAGGCTGAGAAGTAAACGTTCACCTTCTTCTTCGGCAAGGTATATGTAGTCGTTTAAATAACTAGGCGGTTTTGTCACTCGTGTAGATCGTCTAGGCATGTCTTGCGTTGCTGGTTCGCTTAATGAATATGGCGATCCAGACGAGTCTTCACCGTCTTCAGTCGCTGCTCTGTTTTCGTAGTCTTCTTTATCATTATGCTCTGCATCTTCCTTTTCTTTTGTTTCTTGATTCCCAAGCAATCCAACGGTGAGTTTAAATTGTCCTGGTTCCTCATTTTCTTCCTCGTTAGATACCTTGCTCCACCTCCATGGTTTATTTTCGTCAAATATGACATCTCTGCTTACTACTACCTTCCTGCTAGTTGGATCGAACATTCTATATGCCTTTGATCCTGGTTCAGTTCCCAAATGAACTAGGATTCTCGATCTGTCGTCCAATTTTTTTAGGTGAGCAGTCTCTGTTTTAACGTATCCAATACACCCGAACACTTTTAAGTGTCTAACACTCGGCTTCCTGTCTTTAAGAACTTCGTATGGCGTCTGTAGGTTCAGAGTTCTTGTGGATACTCTGTTAATAAGATAGCAAGCATGTCTCACAGCTTCTCCCCAAAGATAATTCGGCATGTTCATGTGTTTAAGAAGGCTTCGAGTCATCTCTAATAACGTTCGATTTCTTCTCTCTACTACTCCGTTCTGTTGGGGTGTATAAGGTGCGGTTAAATGTCTCTGTATGCCTGTCTTCTCGTAGTATTCTTTAAATTCCATGGATGTGAATTCACCTCCCCTATCCGTCCTAAACGTCTTGATAGTTGACTTTGTTTCTTGTTCCACCATTGCCTTGAATTTTTTGAACTTCTCAAAAGCTTCTCCTTTTTCTTTTAGAAGAATGGTCCACATATAGCGCGAATGATCATCAATAAGAACAAATATATATCTGTTCTTTCCTGCCGTCATCGGCGTTATTGGTCCACATAAGTCCCCGTGGACAAGTTCTAGTAGTTCTGTTGCTCTATACGAGGTTGCCTGTGGGAAGGCTTGCCTTGTTTGTTTACCACGCATACATGACTCGCAGGTTTCCTTTTCGACTTCTATATTGGGTATGCCTAAAACAAGATCATTCCGTATCATAAGTTTCATTGCATCGATCCCGATATGTCCGAGACGTGCATGCCATTTTGCTGAATCGTTGCTTGCAATAGTTTGTAGACACTCTGTATTTACTATCTCCATACGAACCTTATAAAGTCTATTTTTTGATCTTCTTGCGTTTGTTATAAGGTTTCCATGCTGGTCATGAAGTGTGAGTAAGTCGTTTGTCATCCTTATATCGCATCCGGATTCAGTTGCTTGGCCAAGACTGATTATATTGCTCTTTAGATCAGGTATGTAGTAAACATCTGCGAGAACTTTCTTCCTTCCATCTGAACTCACGAAAAGAATGGACCCTTTACCTTTGATATCTATTCTCGAGTCGTCACCGAAACGTACCTTTCCTGTGATAGTTTCGTCCAATGTCTTGAAGTAAGAACGATTTCCAGTCATATGGTTGCTGGCTCCATTGTCTAGATACCATATTCGATCTTCATCCATTCCTGATTCAAACTCCTTAGGCTTAACATTCTTTTCATTCAAATACACGACTTCATGCATTAACAGACCATCGGCTTGATGTGTATCTTCTTCTTTTGATTCATATGCTTCTTGTAGCTTGAGGAGACGATCCGGGCAATTAGACGCAAAGTGACCAAGTTTGTCACACCGAAAACAAGTCATCTTCGATATGTCGAATTCTCTGTATGTCCTTCCACGACCTCTTCCCCTGTTGTAATATCGTCCGCCTCGCCCTCTGTTCCGATAGTCACCATTATCACGTTGATAAGTGTTTTGTGGTGCCTCTGTGTTTGCATACATTAATTTGCTCTGATTTTCTTGGTTTTCTTCTTCTTCGCATACTCTTTCTTCATATGCCTTTAAACGCCCTATGATATCCTCAAAGCTTGTTGTTTTAAGATCGAGTACTTGTTCCAGAGATGCTACTATATGAATATATTTTTTACGAGGAAGACGTTGCAGAAACTTTTTCACCAATTTATGTTCTTCGATATTCTCTCCTAAGGCTGCGGATTTAGATGCAATCTCTGATATTTTTCCAACAAAATTATCTATCGAATCTGTATCCTTCATCCTAAGTCGGTCAAACTCAGCCATGAGAGTCTGCAATCTCGCTTCTTTTACTCTGTCTGCCCCCATGTGCCTCGCCTTGATAGCTTCCGAAACCTTCTTTGCGTTATCGATATCTCCAACCTGAAGGATTAATGCTTCTGGAATGGATTGAAAAATCAAAGCTATAGCTATGTCATTCTTCTCTGTTTCCTCTGTTTCGGTTTCGATTACTTCCCAAGCTTTGTGAACTTTAAGCAAAATTTTCATTCGAATGGACCAGACGGTATAGTTAGACGAAGTTAGCATCGGACAGTTTATGCTCGAGGCTCCTCCGTCTCGTTTTCCCGTTGTGCTCGTGTTCGCAGCAGTTACAATATCTCCCATAGTTTGGCTCTGATACCAAATATTGTTTGAAACTCAAAGTATGAACTCAATAGATTAATAAGAAAGTCTTTATTAGCTTAAGAAAACTATCTCAAAAACTTAAGCTCTCACAAGATCTCTCAAACTCATAAGTTATATCACAAGTTGATATCTCCTTATATAGATCTTTAAAACTTCCTATTCTCACTTAACAAAAGATATTTCCTTTTTTCTTATAATCCTATTACAAGTAGGATTAGTATTACTTGGACTCCAAGTTAACATCAAGTTTACTTTCAACAACATATATCCCTCAAGCTATCATAGTATACAATAGTTGGCCATGATGAAGACCAAGATTGTTGACTTATCCTCTCAACCATATCGCTTCCGTAGCAGCTTATGTCAATGCCATATTCTTTGCATTAGTAGTAGACAAATCACTTTCAACTGAAAATCGTCTTCCATCTCACAACAGAACCACCCAAAGTGAACATGTAACCAATCATAGATTTTCTACTGTCCACATCTCCTGCATAATCAGAAACAGAATATCCTGTAACAAGGTTTGGATTCTTGCCTCCATAGAAAATACCAACATCAGATGTACCCTTAAGGTACGGAAAAATCATTTCCACAACTATCTAGTGCTTCTTTCGTATTTGAACCATAAACCTGCTCACCACACTGACTACATGTGTAAGATCTGGTCTTGTATAGACCATAGCATATATCATACTTCCTATAATGCTAGCATAAGGAACTCGCGAAATATAATTATTTTCCCCTTCAGACATTTCATCACCTCATTGAAAATTCACAGCACATGGAGTATTGATAGGTTTAGTAGTAAACATTTGGAATCTTGTCAATAATTTTTCAGTTTAGGCATTTTGTGACAAAACAACTTCTTCTTTGTCCTATCCATGAAGATGAATCTTCATCGCTCCCCGAATCCTTCATCTCAAACTCAAAACTTAATAACTCTTTAAGCTTCTAAACATCACACATCTTCTTTGCAACCATCAACATGTCATCCACATAAAGCACCAAGTAGATATACGACCCATCCTCAACATTTCTCACGTAAACACAACAGTCATATGGACTTCTGTCGTAGCCCAAACTGACTATATAAATGTCAAACATCTTATACCACTATCTAAGAGACTACTTAAGTCCATACATTGACTTCTTCAATTTTCACACATAATTTTCCTTACCAGGTAACCATCAGGACGATACCTATACATCTCCTCTTCAAGCTCTCAATGAAGAAAAGCAGCCATCACATCAAGCTACTACAACTTGAGATCCTAACGTGCTCTTATTTCTAATAACACTCTGATAGACATGTATCTAACCACAAGTGAAAAGATCTCATTGTAGTCCACGCCTTCTCTTTGAGTGAAACCATTAGCAACAACTCGAGCTTTATACTTAACTCCCTCTTCTGGTGTTTCACCATCTTTGGTTTTGTAAATCCACTTGCAAGTTACAAATTTTCTCTTAAGTGGTAGTCTGACCAAATCCCATGTATGATTCTTATCATGAGATTTCATCTCACCTCCCATTGTAGAAAACCATTTCTTAGATACATAACTTGAAACAATTTCTTTGTAAGTGGACGGCTTGTAAGTATCCACTTCCTCTACAACATGTAGTGCATAACTCGCCATATCCTCAAACTGATATCTCTCTAGTGGCATGACATCAACTCTCCTTGGTCTACCTCTAGAAATAATGTGCTTTTCAAACCCAACACGTTGATTTCCAGAACTCTCGTATGTCATTGATAGATTGATCCCTTTGTGCGGATAGGTCAATCTTCTGCTGTCAGAAAACAATCAGTCGAGCCGATCTATGCGATTGCTTGATCATGTGTTTGGTGTGGATTAATTTATTATTGACACTGCATTGTTCGATCCTGGGTAATCTGACTACACTTCATGTAGCTCCACCTGCTTGTCTAAATCCTCTTGTTATGCTTCTGGAATGGACTCATCTGAAACTCTGAATATGACTCTCATCAAAGTCAATATTCCTGTTATTTACAACTCGTTTCTCAGATGGAGACAAGACTTTGTATGCCTTGAATATGTCTCTATATCCCATAAACACTTCCTTCTTTGCTCTTGGTTCTAGCTTTTTTTCATCAATATGATAGTAAACTATGCAACCAAACACTCTAATAATAGATTAATCAGCATATCTACCTAACCAATTTCATAAGTTATCATGCACTCGATGCATGTATGTGGTCACAGATTGATCAAGTAACAAGCCGTATTCACTACTTTGCCCAAAACCTCTTTTATAAACGAACATTAGAAAGCATGCACCTCGCTCTCTACAACAATGTCTGATTCATTCTCTGTGCTATAACATTTTCTGTGGTGTACGATGTCAAGCAATCCCTGCATCCCTAAAAAATTGACTGAACTCTGATGAACAGAATTCCAAATCATTATCAGTATGAAGCCTCTTTATCCTCTTCTTAGTTTGATTCTCCACCATTATATTCCACTCTTTAAAGTTATTGAAAACTTCACTTTTGTGCTTCATGAAAGTTATCCAAGTCTTCCTCCAATAGTCATCAATCATCTACACAAAATATATGTGACCCTTCAGCGACTCCACCTTGGAGGGACCCCAGTAATCTGCATGGATTAATCCAGCGTACTCTTTGTCTTATGAACAGCCTTAGGAAACTTCTTCCTATGTAGCTTCCCAAACAAAAAGTGCTTACAAAACTTAAGACTCTTGGTCTTATGACCACAAATAAGATCCTTCTTTGAAAGTATTTGCATCCCAGACTCACCCATTGGACCAAACCTCATATGCCACAACTTATTCATATCATCCTTGTGAACCTCTGGCGATGCAACATTTGATGAGCCTGAAACTGTATAACCTTCCAACAAATGCATTGTACCATAAATGAAACCTTTTATAACCACATTTGAACCCATATAGACACTCATAATCCCATCTTCACCTGAATTGAGACCTCTGCTATCCAAAAGAATAAGTAAGATCAAGTTCTTGGACATCGATGAAACATGTCTAACTCCAGTCAATGTGCAGACTCTACCATCATGTGTTCTAATCTTTATAGACCCGATTCCAGCAATGTCGCAAGCGAAGTCATTCGCCATATTTATCTTGCCAGCAAAAACTTCCTCATACTATAAGAACCATTTCCTCCTTGGATGCATATGATAAGACACTTTTTTGTCCATGAGAAACTAAAGCGATATCTTCATCAGACTTAGATTCATTCAAATTCACATCTACATCAGAAGAACCAATTTGCTTCTTCTTCTTATGACATTCAAACTTCCAATGCCCTCTCTCCTTTCAGTAAATGCAAATATCAGTTAGCTTAAGACCCCTTGGAAACGACTTCTTGTTCTCGACCTCTTGCATTTTCTAAAGTTTTTTCCATTACCTACAAACAATCCCTAAGCATGGTCATTTGTACCAAAGCCTGATGCTTTGTGACGTAACTCCCTGCTATGAAGTACTGACTTAACTTCCTCCAAAGTCATTGTATCCTTACTTCTTATGAATGAATGAACAAAGTTCTCATTCGAGTTAGGCAGTGATACCAGCAAAATCAGTGTCAATTCCTCATATCCACCTTGACATTGATATTACTCATATCCAACATAATGGAATTCAGACTGTCAAGGTGATCCTAAAGTTGTGTACCTTCCTGCATCCTTAGAGCAAAAAGACGTTACTTCAGAAGTAGCTTCTTAGTTAGAGACTTCTTCATGTATAGACTCCTGGACTTCGACCACAAACCCGATGCAATATCAACACCAGAAACCTTGATGATGATCTCATCTGCCAGACTCAACAAAATTGTTGAATATGCCTTCTCTTCAGTAACCTCTATTTCAACTGTAAAATGCTCAACCTTCTTCCCTCACAACGATGCCCAAAGACCTTGTTGCTTTAGAAAATCTTTCATCTTGAATTTCCAAAGATTGAAATTGTTCCTACCAGTAAACTTGTCTATCTACATGTTTATCCCATACATTTTATCACTAGATTCAATCTGGAGCTCTAATACAAGTTTGTTGTGACAGATGTGGGAAGAAATAGATTAACAAAAGGATAAACAATAAGAAAAACATGGAGATTTAACGTGGTTCACCCCTAGGGCTACATCCACGGGAAACAAAAGTATTTATTGATGGAAGCGAGTTTCATAGAATACAATTCTTACTACATAATAGGGTAAACGCTAAAGATATATATATATATATATATAAGAAAGTCTCCTGATGAACTTTCCATATTTTCGGATTTGGCAAAGATCAAATGTTTCAATACGCACAAATTAATCACTCCTTGTCAGCAATCGGTTGATCCTTTTATGTGGGATCGGTCAATCTTTGACACCCAAATCAACCGATCGGTGCCACTCGAAGATTCAAAGCATATTTCAACAATATAGATGAAAAAAATGATATGTTCCTAATATCAATTGTGAAGCAAAGACATAATATCATTTGTGAAAAGGTTTCTAGAGCTTAGACCATTTCCAATGGTTTACTCTATTTTAGAGTAGTTTTCACTCTAAATAGAGTAGGGTTTCTCTCCAATGATTTACTAAATATTTGACTCTATGAGATATTTAATTTACATTCTTTTTCATTTTATGAATAGTAATTTTTTTACAAAATTTACAAAGTGATCCCTTATATTTGATTTTTTTTATATCAAACATTTATTATATTAAAAATTACATTATATTATATTAAAAATAATATATATTAACTTAAACATCATCATTAGTGTATTTTCCCACAAATGATCAATTAATGTATTTCAAAGTGCGAAGTGAGCTTTTTATCTTTGATTTTCTGAATTGACCCAGAAACTCTTCAAACCAAATATTATCATTCTATGGTGTTTGAACCTCTGGAGGTGGAGTTATTATTATTATTATTTTTGAAATTATTTTTAATTTTAGTAGTTTTTTTCTTTGGCTGATAATAATAAGTTTCAAACATTTATATATATATATATATATATATATATATATATAATTATGTGTTGTTTGCTTAGTTTAATTACATATTTAGTTACAAAATAAAAGGATTAAAGAATAAAATGACTTGTGTCCAAAAAAAGAATAAAATGACTAAAGTATAAATAAAAAAGTTTTACTCTATAATAGAGTATAAAATAGAATTACTCAAAATATAGAGTAAAAGAGTCGTGATTTTAGTTTGTATGATTTGTTTCGTAAGTTGATCCGGTGTGGGTTCTAGATGCCGCTTTCTACGAGCTCTTGTTTCTGGGGCTTTCTCATTAAGCCGGCAGCTTATGTATGAACTTTTCTATTTCACTTTGGAATGGACATTAAAACCATTGACGAAAAGAAAAAATAGTCACTCTATTTTTTGAGTAGATATAGAGTGGGAATGGAGAAAGTTTTACTCTATAATAGAGTTCATTGTTGAAAATAGAGTGGGGTTGAGAATGTCCTTAGGATTGTATTATTCATACTTTTTACTTCTCTCTCTCTCTCTCTCTCTCAATATAGTACACTTAGAATATTTGTTACACCTTCAACAACATATATTGTAACAGTTTATAACTCAACGAGAACTCAGCTCCGTGAAGACATTGCTCATGGACATTGTACCATCTTCAGACTGAGAATGACTCTTTGTTAAAGCAGGAGCCTTAGGTAATGGAATGGTGATGGTCTCACTGCCAAGCCAAACCATTACAGAGCTCATTGTTGGTCTATTTGTTGCGTTCTCTTGAACACACAACAAACCAGTCTGGATCAACTTAACGATCTCGACATTCGAATTTTTTACCAATAAAGGATCAATTATGATCTCAGTGTTGAAAATTAAACTTGATTTGGGCTAATTATCTACTAAACATGTTTTAGCCCAAACTTGACCCAAATTCTAGAATGTGTCTAGATTACTCCTCCACCTCCTTATGAGAAATATCTAGATATATTGTTGGAATTATCTAGATAATTAGAATAAAATAATCTAGATATTTAGTAAGAATTCTCTAGATTTAGGAATAAAATATTTGAGATATTTTGTACTTTGGAGGCTATAAATACCTCCACTCTCTTCTCATTTTGTATCATCCAAGTTTTCAAGAATCATCCAAGAAATAAAAAAAGTTTCCTCTTCATAAAATCTCTTCTCTTCAAACACTTAAACACTTTCTCCATTTCTAATAAGTTTCTCATTCCAACAAAGTGGTATCAGAGCTACAAGATCATTTTGAAGATGGCAAGTAGTGGTGTTCCCTTCCAAGTTCCAATGCTCACAAAGAGCAACTATGACAATTGGAGTTTAAGGATGATGGCTATCTTAGGAGCACATGATGTATGGGAGATAGTTGAGAAAGGCTTCATTGAACCAGAGAATGATGGTGGTTTATCTCAAGCTCAAAGAGATGGTTTGAGAGATTCAAGAAAGAGAGACAAGAAGGCTCTCTGTCTAATCTATCAAGGTTTAGATGAAGATACATTTGAGAAGGTTGCTGGAGTAAAGACGTCTAAAGAAGCATGGGAGAAGCTTCAGACCTCTTACAAGGGAGCAGAACAAGTTAAGAAGGTACGTCTACCAACTTTACGAGGAGAATTTGAGTCATTACAAATGAAGGAAGGTGAACTCATCTCAGATTACTTCTCAAGAGTCTTGACGGTTACTAATAACCTAAAAAGAAATGGTGAGAAGTTAGATGAGGTGAGAATCATGGAGAAAGTTCTTAGATCGCTGGATTCAAAATTTGAGCATATTGTTACCGTAATTGAAGAGACAAAAGACTTGGAGACAATGACGATGGAGCAACTTCTTGGATCACTACAAGCTTATGAAGAAAAGAGGAAGAAGAAAGAGGATATTGTTGAGCAAGTTCTCAAGATGAGAATTGATCGCAAAGAAGAAAGTAGTCGAAATCATCCAAGACGTGGTGGCGGTCATTTCAGAGGACGAGGTCGTGGTGTAAATGGACGAGGTTGGAGACCATATGAAGACAACTTTAACCAAAGAGGAGAGAGCTCATCAAGAGGTCGTGGAAGAGGAAATGCAAAATCAAGGTACGATAAATCAAACGTCAAATGCTATAGTTGCGGAAAGTTTGGACATTATGCTTCTGAATGCAAAACTCCAAACAACAATAGAGTTGAAGAGAAGTCCAACTATGTTGAAGAAAGGAGTAATGAAGAAGATATGCTATTGATGGCTTACAAGAAGGATGAGCCAAATGAAGTTAGCAGATGGTACCTTGATAGTGGTGCTAGCAATCACATGTGTGGGAACAAAAACATGTTTGTGGAGCTTGATGAATCGGTGAAAACCAATGTGGCTTTGGGAGATGAATCGAAGATGGAGGTGAAAGGTAAAGGTAATATTCTCATCCGCTTAAAGAATGGAGATCATCAATTCATTTCCAGTGTTTATTACATCCCAAGCATGAAGACCAACATCTTGAGCCTAGGACAACTCTTGGAGAAAGGTTATGATATTCGACTAAAGGATAATAACCTTACTTTAAGAGATAATGCAAATAATCTCATCACAAAAGTACCAATGTCAAGCAATAGAATGTTTGTCCTAAACATTCAAAATGACATTGCACGATGTCTCAAGATGTGCTACAAGGAGGAGTCATGGCTTTGGCATCTTCGGTTTGGGCATCTCAACTTTGGAGGGTTAGAGCTACTTTCTAAGAAAGAAATGGTGAGAGGATTACCTTGTATCAACCATCCAAATCAAGTGTGTGAAGGGTGCCTACTTGGAAAGCAATTCAAAATGAGTTTTCCAAAGGAGTCGGAGACAAGAGCAAGAAAACCATTAGAGCTCATACATACAGATGTATGTGGCCCAATCAAACCAAGCTCATTTGGTAAGAGTAACTACTTCCTTCTCTTTATTGATGATTTTTCAAGAAAGACATGGGTTTATTTTTTGAAAGAAAAATCAGAAGTGTTTGAAAATTTCAAAAGGTTTAAAACCCATGTTGAGAAGGAAAGTGGTCTTGTGATTAAGACCATGAGATCCGATCGGGGAGGAGAATTTATGTCCAAGGAATTTCTGAAGTATTGTGAAGATAATGGTATCCGAAGACAATTGACGGTGCCAAGAACCCCTCAACAAAATGGAGTAGCAGAAAGAAAGAATAGGACTATTCTTGAGATGGCAAGAAGCATGCTCAAGAGTAAGAATCTACCAAAGGAGTTATGGGCAGAAGTAGTCGCGTGTGCGGTGTACATATCAAACCGATCTCCAACGAAGAGCGTTTCTGGAAAGACACCACAAGAAGCTTGGAGTGGAAGGAAGCCCGGTGTCTCACACCTAAGAGTCTTTGGAAGCCTTGCTCACGCTCATATTCCGGACGAGAAGCGGAGCAAACTAGATGACAAAAGTGAGAAGTACATTTTCATTGGGTATGATGCTAACTCCAAAGGCTACAAACTCTACAATCCTGAAACAAAGAAGACAATTATAAGTCGGAATGTCATCTTTGATGAAGAAGGAGAATGGGATTGGAGATCAAATAATGAAGACTACAACTTCTTTCCATCTTTTGAAGAAGAGAACTTGGAGCAAATAAGAGAAGAACCAGCTACACCACCAACTTCACCAACACCAAGTTCTCAAGGGGATGAAAGCTCAAGTGAAAGGACTCCACGTTTTAGAAGTCTACAAGACATTTATGAGGTAACCGAAAATCAAGACAATCTCACTTTATTTTGCCTTTTTGCGGATTGCGAGCCTATGAACTTTGAAGAAGCTCAAGAAAAGAAGTCATGGAAAAGTGCAATGGATGAAGAAATCAAGTCAATCCAAAAGAATGATACATGGGAATTGGCTTCTGATGTGCTCAGGTTTTACCACTAAAAACCAACCGCAAGTGCACGGTAATGCGCGGTAGTACTTAGGGATCGAATCCACAAGGACCAAGGTTACACTATGAAACTTTGAGAGTAGAATTAAGCTAGAACAGATATGAGGGGTTTTGGTTTGTCCGGATTATCACAATTGCTAATGATTTAAATTGATTTTATGATTTAAAAGGCGCTAGGCATTGGGTGATTCTCGGGAACACATTTATCATGAAACAAGTATTAATCAAGGGGTATGTTTTTAGAACCGTTCTTGAACTCAAACAACTTTATTTAGTTTAGCCTACTCTCGTAGTACTAAACCCTATGTTATAGAATTCCAAATATCAACTCTCGCCATATTCAATATCCTAAACATGCATTCTTAATAGGTTCGATATGTTCACAAAGTCTATAACAACAACTCTCGTTGGTTACAGAACTTTGCTCATCTAGATTCTTTTCGGGATTTTAACTATCACTTTTGGTGTGTTAATTTCCTATTAATCATGAACTAGGTGTACCTTCTAATTCAAGCATTAAGATTAATATAGATGAAGAACCAGATGATTATTTTCCCTTGATTAACACATTAATTTCAGTGATTCATGGATTCCCTTGAATCACCTTAGCCTAACTAATAGATTACTCACACATATTAATTGAACACAAGACATAATAGATTTCATAAAAGCAATAGAGTAAAGGGATTTAGAAAGCTTCTCTAGGAAGAGAAAGAGTTTCTCTTCAAGTATCGATGAACTTCAAACTTCAAACTTCAAATATAACTTCAAACTTCAACAACAGGAACAAGAACTTAAACTAAGAACAAGAACTAAAACTAAGATAGATAGATTGTGTTGTGATGGGATGAGAGTGAGATGAGATTGATGATTGGATGGGATGCAACCCCTCTATTTATACACAGGTGAAGGCCTCCAAAAGCTCCAGACATATAATGAAAGGTGAGTTGGTGCAGCTGTCAAGTGGAGTTCTTGGTGAAGTGGGATTGGGTTGGTGAAGTTGGTGGCCGCGGGACGTCAATCGATCGATGCATTTTTGGATGAAAATGCATCGATCGATGCATGATGGTACGATTTTGGAGTTTGGTTCAATCGATCGATTGTGTTGTACAATCGATCGATCACTTTAGCTCGGCTTCTTCCGCAGTTATGCATCGATCGATGGGTTTTATAGTAAAACTCCATCGATCGATTGGACTTTGTGGCTCGTCTTTCGGCTTGATCCGTTGTTCGTTTCTTGCTCTAACTCCTTCTGATTGGTACGGATTTCTTCGGAATTCCAGTATGTAGTTGCCAATGGTTCCTAACGCGCTTTATTACCTAATTACCTGAAACACAAACGAAAACAAGCGAATAACCGAGAAAAACATAATGAAACAGACAACTAAACACGTAAAAACCTAGATACATCAATCCCCCCAGACTTGAACATTTGCTTGCCCTCAAGCAAATATCCGACAAGAAAAACAGCTAATACCTGTAAACAACCATTTTCACCATATGTTGGTTTTAAACCACATCAGTTAGTACCAACATTTAGAAAGGATTCCACTTACTTTTACCCCATCCTTATTTCTCAACTATCTTCAAACCACAGCTTTGCAAGAAGTGTCCAAAGTTTCCACTGCCGACCTTTTTAAAATTTAAGGTGCGGTCTCATCTTGGGGATATCGATCAAAAGACTCATGGATTCTTACTCTTTCAGGCTTTTGACAATGCGATTGGTCTTTTCCGGTTCATTTCCCCTCTTTCTTCTCGCTCCACTCAGTCAATGTCTCCCTTTATTTCGAGGGTACTTGGTATTTTTTTTAATTGACCGAGATTTTGGACAGGCTTCCATGATGCAAGTCTTAATGGTTGTAGCCACCAAGCCCTGATCACTTCTTTTTGACCTTTATCCTTCAAATCATACTGAGTTATGATTTATCATCATGTTTCCCAAGTTGATTTTTGTCTTGGTTTACTTCTTAAAAGTTGTAGATGATTTACTTATCTTCTTTTTTTCTTTTATTGAAGGGGAAAGAGAGGGGAACCGGATTGGTATAGACTTCGTTGTTTCCTTAGTCCTGAAGAGAGATTCCGATCATGTGTATACCAAGCCCCAAGATGAGAAGAATTTGAGTAGATTTGAGTGGTCGGTCAGTTTGGATCCTTTGGCTACTCTTGCAAGCATGGATGTTGGTTGATCAAAGTTTTGTGGTTTCTTTCCATGTTTCACAATCTGCAGTTTGTAGCTCAAAGAATGGTACTCAGATATTAGTTATTAGGTTGTTTAGGAGGCAAAGCAAAATACGAATCAAAATAAATCACACAAAACTAAAATTAAACCAAAAGAAATCCTGAAAAAGAAATAGGTAGCAGACTCAAAACGAGAGTACGATAAGTACTTCCCCCCAGACTTAGTTTACACCGTCCCTGGTGTAACCACTGAAAAATCAAATCATAAAAATGTCAAATAAAAATAGTAAATAGCGCGTAAAAGAACACTTGACCATACTGGGCGGTGGTAGCCCTAGTCCTCATCTGCGGCTCCAGATGTACCGGTGTCCTCAGTCCTCATCAAATTTTTTTTTTTTTTTTATATTTTTATATATATTTGTTTTTATATTTTTATATTTTAAAAAAAACAAAAATGAAATTTACTCACACTTACCAGTGGGTTGCCTCCCACCAAGCGCTTGTTTACAGTCGTTAGCTTGACTATCGATTGGCTCTTTAACTTTGGGTCGGTTCTCCCAGGGAGACATCGTCTTCTCTTCCGGGGAGTTCAGTGTAGGCGAGGTATGGTTTGAGGCGTTGACCATTCACCACAAACTCGCTTCCATCGTGACTCCATAGCACGACTGCACCATAGGGTTTGACCTCCTTGATCGTGAATGGTCCAGACCATCGGGATTTGAGTTTCCCGGGAAACAACTTCAAACGAGAATTGAAGAGTAGGACTTGATCGTTCGCAGCAAAGGTTCTTGGAATGATTTTCCTGTCGTGATACGCCTTCGTGCGTTCCTTGTATATCTTGGAGTTTTCAAACGCCAAGTGTCTAAACTCGTCCAACTCGTTTAGCTGGATCATTCTTCGTTCAGCAGCGGGCTTGGCATCAAAATTCATCTGCTTAACTGCCCAAGCCGATTTATATTCCAACTCCACCGGCAGATGACATGGCTTCCCATAGACGAGATGAAAGGGTGTGGTACCAATTGGAGTTTTATATGCTGTCCTGTATGCCCATAAGGCATCATCTAGCTTGGCTGACCAGTCCTTCCTTGTCGTACCCACAGTCTTTTGCAAGATATTCTTGATCTCACGGTTAGAAATTTCGACTTGTCCGCTTGTCTGGGGATGGTATGCAGTCGCTACCTTGTGTCTCACGCCATTCTTCTTCAGCAGCTTCTCGAAGGTTCTGTTGATGAAATGTGATCCACCATCACTGATCACCACCCTTGGCACTCCAAATCTTGGAAATATGATGGATTTGAACATCTTTACCACCACCTTGGCATCATTGGTTGGACTCGCCACAGCTTCTACCCATTTCGACACGTAGTCAACAGCTACAAGGATGTATTTGTTGTTGAAGGATGATGGGAATGGTCCCATGAAGTCGATGCCCCATACGTCAAATACTTCTACTTCCAAAATGAAGTTCTGTGGCATCTCATTCCTCTTGCTGATGTTTCCTTGTCTTTGGCATGCATCACATTTGGAGATGAAGGAGTGGGCGTCTTTGAACATCGTTGGCCACCAGAATCCAGCCTGCAAAATTTTGGAGACGGTTTTGCTCACAGCGAAATGGCCCGCATAGTTGGAACCGTGGCAGTGGTAGAGTATGCCTGGTATCTCTTCTTCAGCAACACACCTCCTGTAGATGTGATCGGCGCACTGCTTGTATAGAAATGGCTCATCCCACAGATAGCGCTTTACATCTTTTAGGAATTTCTTCTTGTCATTTCCGGTGAATTTGAGCGGTTCTTGCTCTCCAGCTAGGTAGTTGGCTATCTCAGAAAACCAGGGCGTCTTTGGAATGTCTGACTTTCCACTTCTTTGGGTTGACACAGCATAGACGTTTTCCACCGGGAGATTATCGGCCAGTGGTACGTCTTCCTCCACTCTAAGTCTGGAGAGGTGGTCCGCTACCCCGTTCTCAATCTCCTTCTTGTCCTTGATGACTAAGTCGAATTCTTGAAGTAGGAGAATCCATCGCAACAACCTTGGTTTTGCATCCTTCTTTTGAAGCAGGTACTTCAACGCAGCATGGTCGGTGTGTACTATGACCTTCGATCCAACCAGATAGGATCTGAACTTTTCGAAGGCAAAGACTATTGCGAGGAGTTCCTTCTCAGTGGTGGCGTAGTTGCGCTGTGCGTCATCAAGAGTTCTGCTTGCATAGTAGATTACGTGGAGCTTCTTATCTTTTCGCTGACCCAAAACCGCTCCTACTGCATAATCGCTTGCGTCACACATAACCTCGAAAGGTAACTCCCAATCTGGTGGTTGGACAATTGGTGCACTGATTAGCGCTCCTTTGATCGTGTGGAAAGCATCCAAGCACTCTTTATCGAATTGGAAGTGGGTGTCTTTACAGAGCAGACTGGTCAGTGGCCTAGCAATCTTGGAGAAGTCTTGAATGAATCTCCTGTAGAATCCCGCATGACCGAGAAAACTCCTGATTGCCTTGACTGAGTCAGGTGGTTGTAGACTCAGCATAACCTCGATCTTGGCTTTGTCGACTTCAATGCCCTTTTCTGAAATTTTATGCCCGAGGACGATCCCATCTCTCACCATGAAGTGGCATTTCTCCCAGTTCAGCACCAGATTCTTCTCTTCGCACCGCCTAAGCACCCTGCACAGATTAGAAAGACAAGCAGAGAAGGAAGATCCATAGACGGAGAAATCGTCCATAAATACTTCCATTATGTCTTCAATCATGTCAGTAAAAATAGACATCATACATCTCTGGAACGTGGCGGGTGCGTTACACAATCCAAATGGCATTCTGCGATAGGCAAAAGTACCATAAGGACATGTAAACGTGGTCTTTTCTTGGTCATCTGGATGGATCGGGATCTGGAAAAAACCTGAATAACCATCTAAAAAGCAGTAGTATGGATGGTTAGCCAATCTTTCAAGCATCTGATCAATAAAAGGTAGAGGAAAATGATCCTTTCTTGTTGCAGCATTCAATTTCCTATAGTCAATACACATTCTATGACCAGTGACAGTTCTAGTGGGGATGAGTTCATTGTTTTCATTTCTAATCACTGTTATCCCACCCTTCTTAGGTACAACGTGCACAGGACTAACCCAATTACTATCAGAGATTGCATAGATTATACCAGCTTCTAAGAGTTTCATTATCTCCTTTTTCACAACATCTTTTAGATTCGGGTTTAACCTCCTCTGATGTTCTATAGAATTTCTTGATTCATCCTCTAGGTAGATTCTATGCATGCATAAATCAGGTGAGATGCCAGGAATGTCATCTAGTGAATATCCTAATGCTTTCCTATATTTTCTCAGTTCACATAGAAGCAAAGCAGTCTCAGCGTTGTTCAGATCAGCATTTACTATCACTGGATATGTTGAGTTAGGGCCAAGAAAAGCATACCTTAACCCAGCTGGGAGGGTTTTCAGTTCCACCTTTGGGGCCTTAAGTTCGCTCCAGGGGTTAAGATCGTCCACAGTGGCTTTTGGCGTTGGAGAAGAATCTTCCTCCAGGCTCATATAAGCCACCATGTGGGTCATTTGGTTTCCGGAGTCAAGCATCTTGGCGAGCTCGGCACTATGCTTATTCAGATATCCGTACTCACTCTCAGCTAGAGTAAGTGTAACCTCCAGGGGGTCATCCTTTAGTAACTCTTCAGTTACTTCATCTTCATTTTCTGAGGCATGATCGATGCAGAATGTGTGTCCGTCAAAAGTGGGTCTCTTCAGCATCTTATCCACCTCGAACTTCATGATTATATCTCCTAGATGGAGATCTATCTTTCCTCTTTTTACATCGATTATGGCTCCTGCTGTGGCTAGGAATGGACGTCCCAGAATGAGAGGGTCTTTGGGTTCCTGGTCAAGCTCTAGCACTACAAAGTCTGCAGGAATTCTATGGCTCCCCACCACCACATCGATGTCTGATATGACTCCAACCGGATGTTTCACCGATCGATCTGCGAAGACTAGCTGGATCTTGGTGGGTCTGAAGTTTGTTAGACCGAGCTTCTTCGCCACAGTGTATGGCATCAGGTTAACACTGGATCCCAAGTCACATAGAGATCTCTTGAACATAGTTCCTTCAATCTCGCATGTCAGCACGAAACTCCCAGGATCTTCCAGCTTCTCCGGTGCTCTGTTTTGGAGGAGGGTGCTACACTTCTCTGAGATAGACATAACATTCTCTTTAGGGGAGGCCTTGTTGGTTACCAAGCTTTTCACATATCTCTTCATAGCAGGCATCATCTCAACAGCATCTTCAAAGGAGAGTTTCACATTTAGCTCATCCACCATCTCTTTACACTTAGCTGCCTCCAAATCTCTACGAGATTTCTTCTGTTTTACTGGGTATGGCAGCTTGGGTGTGTATACTCGAACCATGGGTGGATTTTCTTCAGCAGCTTCCACTTCGATTGGTTCTTCTTGTTGTGTTTTCTGGTTAGTGGACGTGCTCCCACTCTCTTTAGGAACCCAAACCTTTTCCTTGGAAAGTACCTCCTTCCCGCTCCTCAGAGTGATGGCATTTACGAACTCATTCCTCGGGTTATGTTCTCCTCTTCCAGGAAGAACACCAGTCGGTCTCTGGACAGCTTCGGCAGTTTGAGCAACTTGAGTTTCCAGCTTCTTGACATGTGTGGAAAGAGATTCCCATTTGTTGTTCATGTCTTGGAACATGGTTTCAACCTTCTTGTTAATCTCCGTGGCTGACTTCTGCTGGTTAAGCATCAGCTGTTGCATCATGGCCTCAAGCTTAGATTCTTGAGTGGCTGGAGCAGAGCTTCCACCGGTTTGAACTTGAGCTTGATTTTGCTGTTGGAAGGAGTTGAAAGGTTGTCTCTGTTGGTACCCTCCTTGGTTGAAGTTTGTGTTCTGGTTACGGTTTTGCCCCAAGCTTTGCCCAAATGGTCGGTTCTGCCCGTAGTTTGGGTGTTGATAGCTCTGCTGTCCTTGTGGGAACCTTGGTGCTTGGTTCTGTCCGTACGCTGGTTGTTGGAACCCTTGGTTTGGTCCTCTGTTTTGTGGATAGTTCTGTCCACCAATATAGTTTACCGCAGCTTGTTGATCTTGATTTGGGCCATCCACAAAGTTGACCGCAGCTTGTTGATCTTGTGGTTCTTGATTGGGGAAGTAGAAAGCTCCTTCTCCATAACCTTCAACGGCGTTGACCGCTCTTTGATCTCTTTCCATGAGCATGTCAATTTTTGCGCTCATTTCTTCTAGTTTTTTGCTCTCTGAGTTTCCGCCTTTCCTTGATCTATCATATTCCTCATTCAGGTTGCTGGAGCTTGTGGCAAGATTCTCGATCAAAGTGTAGGCTTCCTCTTGATTTCTTGTCATGAAATCTCCATTGCTGGCTGCGTTGAGAGAATTCTTGACATTCCAGCTTGCTCCATCATAAAATATGTTGAGGATATGCTCGTCTGAGTACCCATGATGCGGGCACTCTCTTTGATACTCTTTAAATCTCGCCCATGCTTCGCTTACTGGTTCAGAGTCATGTTGTCTGAAGCTGGTGATCTTGCTCCTTAGGCTGGCCGTCTTCTGTTTGGTGTAAAATTTGTCCAGGAACATGGCTCTGCATTGCTCCCATGTTGTGATAGATCCTGGTGGTAGAGATTTTAGCCATCTCATCGCCTTGTCTCCAAGAGAGAATGAAAACAGCTTACACCGCAGATAATCAGCGGGAACTCCATTTGATCTTGTTGTGCTGCTGATCTCCTCAATGGTCTCAATGTGGTCCATAGGGCTTTCGGCCGGGAGACCATAGAACATGCTCTGTCTGACCAGAGCTATAGTTTGAGGCTTGATCTCATAGTCTTGCCTGTTGATCGGAGGAGGTTGTATTGCTGATCGGTTATGGTAATAGGTGTGCGGAGTGTCGACAGCTCCAATGGGGCGAGGTTGATCTCGTCTCTGTCCTGGATTAGGAAGTGGTTGGGGTTGTCTGAACACTCCGGCAGCAGCAGCAGCAGCGTTTTGATCATCATCTATAGGAAGATTTTGGATGTTTTGGGGTTCGCCATGCTGGTTATGTATTCCAGCCATGTTTCTTCTCCTTCTGTTGTTCTCTCTTTCGATTCTTGCAAGTTCCTCGTTAGAAACAACCGCTAATTCTTCAGAACTTCGGTTTCTCGTGTTCATATACCTGCAACACTCACAAGAAAATCAAGAAAGAGTTTATTAGTAATATCGAAAATATATATTTTTTTTTTTTTTGTAATAGGGTTCTAGACTAGACTCCAGTCCTAGTTCCAAAGGTAACGCTATTGGTCCCCGGCAACGGCGCCAAAAACTTGATGTGCTCAGGTTTTACCACTAAAAACCAACCGCAAGTGCACGGTAATGCGCGGTAGTACTTAGGGATCGAATCCACAAGGACCAAGGTTACACTATGAAACTTTGAGAGTAGAATTAAGCTAGAACAGATATGAGGGGTTTTGGTTTGTCCGGATTGTCACAATTGCTAATGATTTAAATTGATTTTATGATTTAAAAGGCGCTAGGCATTGGGTGATTCTCGGGAACACATTTATCATGAAACAAGTATTAATCAAGGGGTATGTTTTAGAACCGTTCTTGAACTCAAACAACTTTATTTAGTTTAGCCTACTCTCGTAGTACTAAACCCTATGTTATAGAATTCCAAATATCAACTCTCGCCATATTCAATATCCTAAACATGCATTCTTAATAGGTTCGATATGTTCACAAAGTCTATAACAACAACTCTCGTTGGTTACAGAACTTTGCTCATCTAGATTCTTTTCGGGATTTTAACTATCACTTTTGGTGTGTTAATTTCCTATTAATCATGAACTAGTTGTACCTTCTAATTCAAGCATTAAGATTAATATAGATGAAGAACCAGATGATTATTTTCCCTTGATTAACACATTAATTTCAGTGATTCATGGATTCCCTTGAATCACCTTAGCCTAACTAATAGATTACTCACACATATTAATTGAAACACAAGACATAATAGATTTCATAAAAGCAATAGAGTAAAGGGATTTAGAAAGCTTCTCTAGGAAGAGAAAGAGTTTCTCTTCAAGTAATCGATGAACTTCAAACTTCAAACTTCAAATATAACTTCAAACTTCAACAACAACAAAAACTTAAACTAAGAACAAGAACTAAAACTAAGATAGATAGATTGTGTTGTGATGGGATGAGAGTGATATGAGATTTGATGATTTGGGATGGGATGCAACCCCTCTATTTATACACAGGTGAAGGCCTCCAAAGGCTCCAGAAATAATGAAAGGGTGAGTTGGTGCAGCTGTCAAGTGGAGTTCTTGGTGAAGTGGGATTGGGTTGGTGAAGTTGGTGGCCGCAGGACGTCAATCGATCGATTCATTTTTGGAGTAAAAATGGATCGATCGATTCGTGTTGATACGAGTTTAGAGTTGGGTTAAATCGATCGATTGTGTTGTACAATCGATCGATCACTTTAGCTCGGCTTCATCCGCAGTTTGGCATCGATCGATGGGTTGTTGTGGTGAAACCCCAATCGATCGATTGGACTTTGTGGCTCGTCTTTCGGCTTGATCCGTTGTTCGTTTCTTGCTCTAACTCCTTCCGATTGGTACGGATTTCTTCGGAATTCCAGTATGCAGTTGCCAATGGTTCCTAACGCGCTTTATTACCTAATTACCTGAAACACAAACGAAAACAAGCGAATAACCGAGAAAAACATAATGAAACAGACAACTAAACACGTAAAAACCTAGATACATCAGCTTCACTTCCTAATGGGCATAAGGCAATAGGTGTGAAGTGGGTGTACAAGGCAAAGAAGAACTCTAAAGGAGAAGTTGAAAGATACAAGGCGAGACTGGTGGCAAAAGGGTATAGTCAAAGAGCCGGAATCGACTATGAGGAGGTATTTGCTCCAGTTGCTCGTTTAGAAACAGTTAGGCTAATCATTTCATTGGCAGCCCAAATGAGATGGAAGATACATCAAATGGATGTCAAATCTGCCTTCTTAAATGGAGATCTTGAGGAAGAAGTCTACATTGAGCAACCACAAGGCTACATAGTCAAAGGTGAAGAAGACAAAGTCTTGAGGCTGAACAAGGCACTTTATGGATTAAAGCAAGCACCAAGAGCATGGAACACTCGGATTGATAAGTACTTCAAGGAGAAAGACTTCATCAAGTGTCCATATGAGCATGCACTTTATATCAAAACCCAAAACAACGATATATTGATTGCATGCTTGTATGTGGATGACTTGATATTCACTGGCACCAATCCGATTATGTTTAAAGATTTCAAGATGGAGATGACAAAGGAGTTCGAGATGACTGATATTGGATTAATGTCATACTACCTTGGCATTGAAGTAAAGCAAGAAGAAAATGGAATCTTCATCACTCAAGAAGGATATGCTAAAGAAGTGCTTAAGAAGTTCAAGATGGAAGACTCAAATCCAGTTTGCACACCAATGGAATGTGGAGTCAAGTTATCAAAGGAAGAAGAAGGAGAGAGTGTTGATCCAACACTCTTTAAGAGCTTAGTTGGAAGTCTATGTTATCTAACTTGCACAAGGCCCGACATCCTACATGCGGTTGGAGTTGTGAGTCGATATATGGAGCATCCAACAACAACTCATTTCAAGGCAACTAAGAGGATTCTACGCTATATCAAAGGTACAATCAACTTTGGCTTGTATTACTCTATCTCTAACGATTACAAGCTTGTTGGATATAGCGATAGTGACTGGGGTGGAGACATTGATGACCGAAAAAGCACAAGTGGCTTCGTATTTTTCATTGGAGAAACTGCTTTCACATGGATGTCAAAGAAGCAACCAATTGTTACCCTTTCTACTTGTGAAGCGGAGTATGTAGCGGCTACTTCATGTGTTTGCCATGCTATTTGGTTACGAAACTTGCTAAAGGAGTTGAGCCTGCCACAAGAGGAGCCAACGAAGATCTTTGTTGATAACAAGTCGGCAATAGCATTGGCGAAGAATCCAGTCTTCCATGATCGCAGTAAGCACATTGATACTCGTTATCACTACATTAGAGAATGTGTTACCAAGATGAATGTGCAATTGGAGTATGTGAAGACAAATGATCAAGTAGCTGATATCTTCACCAAGCCACTCAAGAGGGAAAACTTTATCAAGATGAGGAGTTTACTCGGAGTAACAAATCAAGTTTAAGAGGGGGTGTTGAAAATTAAACTTGATTTGGGCTAATTATCTACTAAACATGTTTTAGCCCAAACTTGACCCAAATTCTAGAATGTGTCTAGATTACTCCTCCACCTCCTTATGAGAAATATCTAGATATATTGTTGGAATTATCTAGATAATCAGAATAAAATAATCTAGATATTTAGTAAGAATTCTCTAGATTTAGGAATAAAATATTTGAGATATTTTGTACTTTGGAGGCTATAAATACCTCCACTCTCTTCTCATTTTGTATCATCCAAGTTTTCAAGAATCATCCAAGAAATAAAAAAAGTTTCCTCTTCATAAAATCTCTTCTCTTCAAACACTTAAACACTTTCTCCATTTCTAATAAGTTTCTCATTCCAACACTCAGGCCTTCCTTCAGCCCATCTCTTCCATGCCTGAACCAAAAGAAAAGTTATATTATTACTTTCAACATATTTTGTAGATATGCAAAGACTGATATGTGAAGAAACTTACAAAAGCTGCAATTCCTTCTCCTTCAAAGCTATTATTTCTGTGACCACTTATCATTTCTAGAAGCACAACACCGAAGCTATATACATCAGATTTGGCTGAGATTTGCCAGTGATTCAGGTATTCGGGAGCCATATATCCACTGCATATATGCAACTATTAATGTTAGTTGATGATGAATATATTTATATTGTCTTCAAAGTTGGTTGATATGTTTTTACCGGGTTCCAGCTATTCGTTTTGTTTCAGCTCGAGTTTCATCGGTGTCAAACAGCCTCGCTGTCCCAAAATCTGCAACTTTAGGGTTCATCTCTTCATCTAAAAGGATGTTGCTTGCCTTCACGTCTCGGTGAATAATCTTCAACTGAGAATCTTCATGGAGATAAACAAGACCTCGAGCAATGCCTTCTATAATTTTAAACCTCACTTCCCATGTAAGAAGTGAACGCTTTTCCTCATCTGCAATTTTGAAAGAAACATGTTTATTGCTAAGAGTTTTTATAAACTATAAAAAATGCAGATGTGTCTCACTGAGCCGGTCCTACCCAAAATTATTTTTGCAATAAAAGTATATTTTTAGAAATATCTATTAATTTATGTAATATTACATTGTATTTTTATATCTGTTTGCTATTTTTACTATTATATATTTTCCAAAACAATTTTTTTGCTATATTTTATATCAGAGAATATATAAATTATAATTAATTTTGTGGTTTTTAATTGTGTCTCTTGTATATATTAGGGACAAAAATTTAATATCGGAAGTTAGAAGGGATATGAACTAGTATAAAAGATAGATGGATCAATCTATTTATCACCAATTAGTTTTCCGTAGGAAAACCATCTAAATATTATTGCTCGATATTCTAATCTGATCCATATTAATCAAACACAAAGTTGGTTCATTGATCATTGCCCGAACATTCCAAGATTAACGTTTAAAAAGTCATCATCTAAGAATGGCATATTAAGGACAAAGATTTCACATCAAAAATTAGAAAAAATATTAATTATTATATAAGAACAGATGAGTCAGTTCACTTATTACTAATCGGTTTTAGGTTAAAAGTTTCTCTAACTTAAGAGTATACGATAGAGTTCGAAAGGATTAACTATTATATAAGATAAACGAATCAATCCATTTATCACCAATTATTTTTAGTTTCAAAGTTAATCTAACTTATGAGAATACTCTCTATAGGATAGAGTTCCAGTAGAATGTTCCATATGAATGGGTTCTGTTCCACCTCTGGTATTTCGAAGTCTTACCAAAGATAAAGCGGTCAAGACTTGAATGGGAGACAAACTCGTAGACAAGGATCTCTTCATCTCCTTCATTACAAAAACCAAGAAGCCTAACCAGATTCTTATGCTGGAGTCTTGTCAAAAGTAAAACCTCATTCCTAAACTCTATACCTCCTTCTGAACCTCTGGCTAATCTCTTCACCGCTATCTCTTTCCCGTTAAATAGTGTCCCCTGAAACCGGTACGTTCTCAAGATTTGTTACTCATGCAAGATCTCAATAATATTATTAAGAAAATATGTTCTTATAGTAATAACTCTGTAAGTTAATGATATCAGAACTATAGTAATTTACTAATTTATAAAGCTATTTATCTGAAAATAATTTCCTTTTATATAATTATATTTTTTAAGATATTTTATATTGTTTTAAGCAAATATGTCTTATTTTACGATATCATATATTGACTAAAATTATAGATTTGAGTTACATTTAGTTTTATTAGATTATTAATATATTTTATGTATGTTGAATATGTATCTTAGAATACAAATGCATTTTATATGTAATCTAAAAAACAACCAAAATATAGAAAAGAAAACTAAAATTAAAATGAAATTTATTATAAGCTAAAGTAAACAAAAAAATGTTTTATGTTTATATAATTTATATATATATTAATAACTAAACCAAACAAGGACCAGTTGAAGGAGTAAATTACCTCTTATTAATAATGTATGATTTCAATAGGACCATATATTTATCTAAGAATTTTCAAAATAATCTTATCTTATTTAATTTGAGACTGGATGTTTTTATTAATTTATCAGGTACGAATTTCTAGAATTTAAAGGTACTACTCTACCTTACCTTATAGACTGTACCAAATCCTCCTTGACCAAGCTTATTTGCAGGCGAAAAGTCAGCCGTTGCCAATATAATCGTACCAAGATCATACCGTAACATAATTTGACCATCTGAATCAGAGCATTCTGCACAACCAACTAAAACCAAAAGAAATAAGTAATCAGAAAGTTTGACTGAAGCAAGAAACAAGGTGCACTTACCATGTATTCCTTTATTTATTTTTCTCTTCCGAGCCTTGACTTTGTAGAAACCAATAAAAATCAAAAGATTAATGAAAGTAAGAACCACAATGATCGTGATAACTCCCCAATGCAAGGCTCTTCCTGAAATTTTAAAATCCTTGTTAGTCTGAGAACCTCTTATTATATTTAGAGCACCTCTA
The DNA here is from genome assembly GCA_905132765.1 of Moricandia arvensis. Classification (NCBI taxonomy): domain Eukaryota; kingdom Viridiplantae; phylum Streptophyta; class Magnoliopsida; order Brassicales; family Brassicaceae; genus Moricandia; species Moricandia arvensis. The sequence continues at coordinate 4,327 of CAJHQP010000558.1, read as the reverse complement.
ATGAAAAATTCTCGTTCCTGGATTATCAAAATACATATATGTGTATGTATATATTTATAATAGTATTTAGTTATGGTGTTCTTAATTTTATAAGAAACATAATCCAAAGTATCTATGCAGAAAACTTTTGAATTGGGTTTTCCGTAAAACTAAGAACCCTACAATTTGATACTATTAATATAAATATATACATACACATATATCTATTTTGAGAACGTTGGAACGAGAAACCTCCACTGGGTTGCTCTTACAACATATGTTTTACTTTTACCTTTCTTATCTGGTATAGCGCTCCCCTTCTCCTGAGGCTGAGGCCGAGGAAGTGCAGAAACTCGGGTTACATTATCAAAAACACCATGGAAAGAATATAGATCCCACCTGAAAAAACAGCTCGGAAGACTAACCATGCCTCCTGTTCTTCCCCGAAACTGTACTCTGAAGTATTTCAGACAAGCTTCCAAACATTGATTGCAATCTTGGGAAGTTATGTCAGGCGTGCATTGCATCAGCATGTAAACATTCGGAAACGCTGTGAACTCGGCTTTTACGGCACTATAGTACTTATGTACCGAGGAACTATTAGCTTTTGTGGCAGCCTGGAGGGTCTTATTAACCGTGTATTCCCACTGTTTCATGAAAAGGGTCAGGTTTATAGATGGCCCGACATGATCTGGGCTTATCCCTGTAACAGGAGGACTAAGCTGGAGGCTCCCAAAAGAGCGGTTCGACGAACGTACAAGACAAGAAACACGGTCTTCATCGTCACTGCCCCAAACGAACGAATCCATGATGTTTGGACAATCCTTTTGTGTTTCCAGGGTCAATCTTTGGAGACAACTGGAACAATCTTTTGGCTTGAAGCCTCTTGCGCAGAGGCCAAGAGCATAAACTCTATTGGGGTATTGGCCTAGTGAAGCGTTGTAGACTCCGCGGTTTGTGAGGACTTTATTAGCAAGAGTAGAGAAGAGATCACGACGGTTCTTAGCGTAGCTGCTGTTGCTGGCTAAGCTTCCGTAACACTTGGCGCCACTAACAACTTCGAGGATAAAGAGAAGAAAAGAAGCGAGGATTATCATCAAAGATGTGATTTTCCCCATATTTATTTTTATGTTATATTACAAATGTTTTTCTTTCTTGTACTTTTTCGTTAGAGCAGGTTCATTGAGGGTCTCTTAGCAGATGTTCTTAACTTTTCTAAAATATGTTTCTTAACTTTTAACTAAGAAAACCTAAGAGACGTCTCTTAAATAAGAGTCTTAAGAGCCGTCTCTTAACAAAAAAAAAATTTTAAAAAAAAAAAAAAAGTCAAATTTAGTTAAGAAGCTCATTCCAAGAGACGCTGATAAACATAGTCTTAGAAATTGTTATATTTATAGGTCTCTTTCTTTATTCCGTTCCATTGTATGCGAGAAAATGTGTATTGTTTTTTTCTTTTTTTTGTCAACATGTATTGTGTGTATTCTTAAAGATGAAAGTATGTGTTGATTACTTAACTTATTCTTATACATATGGGACACCAAAACTAAAAAGTGTAGTGGGATATAAAAATTTGAAACTCATGCGTGTGCCCAAATATTATCTGATATTTTGGAAGTGTAGTGATGTATGCATCTGAATCATCTTAAGAGACCCGTAGACTTGAATCTTGTTTCTAGTGACCTGATCAACTCGTATTATTTTTATTCACTGTTTGATTTGAAGTATTCAAAACACATGCCTACTATATGTTGAAATTTAAATAAACGTTTTTTTTCATGCCATGTTGCCAAATTGTTGGATTTTTTATGGTAGTCTTTCCACAGTCAAGTCGTTTTTCTTTCTGTATATTATTTAGGTAGCTTTTGATAGGTTCAGTGCGTTAAAGAATAACGTTTATTATTTTAGGTCTAACTATGAACACGACTATATCTGACTAGTCAATTATTGTAGTGGGTAAAGACCAGCAATATAAAATGAGACTTCATAGCCCCCCGTACCCCCGTAGTCAATATCTCATGAGGTTGACTAGTTAAGCTCGAATATGTTTTTATGAGTTATAGTTTAGAATTATTTAATAAATAACTAAAATAATTAATTTTAAATAGATTTATGCAAAGGAATATATCCCATCTTAACTCAACTGAAGATACATGGCCTATAGTTGGAGTGGTCTTTTGTTCATTTTTATTTTATAAAGTTGGGTTTAAACAGTGCCGTGCTTAGGTTTTTCTTTGTCAACTTCATTCATTCATATGACATATCCATGTCATCTTTGTGGCCTCCTTCGATCTTTCTCAAGATGTTATCTTGTACCTGTCAGATTACCTTCACTTGTAAAATAGTGTGGAAACGATAAGATACTTTCTTAGTTAAATGTAATATTGGTCTTCGGAACATACGTCGCTGGGAAAATCCAAGCGGCCATGAAGATCTTAACGACTGTTACCAAAGTCTAGAGATTGCAAACCTCCTCAGCTCGTCTTGTTCCCTTTGGCTGCAACAACTAATCATTGAGGAGACTGGTCAGTAATGTTAAAGCCTTGGAAATTAATACAAAAAAAAAGTATGTTGGTTGGTACTATCTCAATTCTTGGAGGATTATATCTATTTGCTCTTTATGTCACCTACTATTGATTTCATTTTTGTTTATCTATGCTTTTAGAAGCTGGTTGTTTGAACTCTGCATTTTTATGGTTTGAAACTAAAAAGTGTTAAAAAAACAATGGTGTACTTAGGTGTTTTTTTGTTAACTTCATTCATTCATAAAATCAAAAGGCTATACAATCTAATACAAGACTAACAAAGCCCCAAAATCCCAACACTCAAACTAAAGATAAGAACAATTAATACACGTGTAAGGCTTGCAATCTCTACAATATATTGGCATTAGGAGAATCTTCCAGCAAAGCATAACATGCAGCCACCACACCGCTTGATCTTCACCAGACTTTCACTGTCGACTAGGCTGTGTGTCCACCACCTTCCACCATGAATATTGGCTTCGTATAAAGCTTATATCGACTGCTTGAAGATCACCTTTCACCTTAACTGGGTTTAAATATCGGAAGCTATGAACCACCAGAGAAGTTCTTCTGAGAAAATTCAGGACAATCAGAAATAGAACTTTGTCGGACCGTTTTCAGAAAGAACGGTCCGAAACTTTGCCGGACCGTTTTCAGGAAGAACGGTCCGGAACTTTGCCGGACCGTTCTTCTAACAATCCCTTATTAATTTCTTTCAGTTAGAGTTACTCCGCTATTTGCATGTTTATGGCCATATATGAGAGAAGATTGGTACTCCTACAAATCTATCTGGGTAAAACCAATGATTTTAGATTCACAATAGTAACTCAGCCGGAATTTGAAGGGAGATGTGAAAGGGATAGTGAACTCCGACCATCTCAAAGGTTAAACATTTATTAAAATTCAAGCTAAAATCGAAAGTAAATAAGAAAAAACATGAAGAACAACTTTGATTTTAGATGGAAAACAAACAAAATCACCGAGCGAAGAAAGATAATCCGCCAAACGGAAACAAAAATCCGATCTACGGATCGAAACCTAAGCTATATTACAACAAAATAAAATTGTTTTAAATCCTTTGAAAGATATGAATTTGGTAAGAGGGTTGAAATGAGATAAAAATCTCTCTCTAGAAAGTTGGCGTGCTTAGGTTAGATGAGGCCTAAGACAAATTAAAAAATACAAATTTGTATATGGGATAGTTAACTCCGACCATCAAAGGTCAAACATTTATTAAAATTCAAGCTAAAACCGAAAGTAAATAGAAAAAAAACATGAAGAACACCTTCGGTTTTAGATTGAAAACAAACAAAATTGCCTAGTGAAGAAAAATAATCCTCCTAACATAAACAAAAATTCGATCTACGAATCGAAACCTAAGCTATATTACAAAAAATAAAATTGTTTCAAATCCTCTGAAAGATATGAGTTTGGTAAGAGGGTTGAAATGAGAGATAAGAATCTCTCTCTACAAAGTTGGCGTGCTTAGGTTAGATGAGGCCTAAGACAAATTAAAAAAATACAAATTTGTATACAGGATAGTTAACTCCAACCATCAAGGTCAAACATTTATTAAAATTCAAGCTAAAACCGAAAGTAAATAAGAAAAAACATGAAGAACAACTTAGGTTTTAGATTGAAAACAAACAAAATTGCCTAGCGAAGAAAGATAATCTACCTAACAGAAACAAAAACCTAAGCTATATTGCAACAAAATAAAATTGTTTCAAATCCTCTGAAAGATAGAGGGTTGAAATGAGAGATAAGAATCTCTCTTTAGAATGTTGGTGTGCTTAGGTTAGATGAGGCCTAAAACAAACTAAAAA